>JARHVA010003857.1:195000-435000 GCA_037957365.1 Torreya grandis | reverse complement strand
TTTTTAAAAATGGCTAGAATCAACCTAAACTATCCATATCAAGATAGAGATGTGTGGCTAAGGATTAATATAATTTTATAATTAAAATTCATGAATATGCTCATCAATATTTGGGATAGAGGGGAATTAACTATGCATAGAGGGTCTTAATGAGGTACGGGAGGCATGAATCCTAATATTTGTGACATTTATGGCCTAGGGATGTCTTCCCAAGAAATGATGTCACTTTGATGATGCAGATATTCAATATTCATTTATAAAAACAAGTATTCAAAAATTTCCATGTAATTAATAATTAGGATCATGGTTTGGTTTAATTATCTCCTAAACATGATTGGTCACTTTGATGCAAACCTGGGCTCTTTGTGCACAAATTACTCAAATTGGTTAGAATGTCCTGTTATTAGCCCAAAATTTGACTAGATTGGAATTAGAAGTAGATGTTAGATGCATTGGATCCACCATCCCATTGAAGATGATGTCAACACCAAATAATAAGGGTACATGTCTTGTATAATAAATTTGATAGGAAAGAGTAATCTAGAGCACCCAAGTGCAAAATTGGCATTTTGACTTGAAATTATTTGATCAAAGTTAGTTGTTTCATAAATTACATTTCCCCATTTAATGATATCCTAGAAAAAATTGGCACTTGAATATGTCAATTTCAACTCTTTTAATGTGTTTTAGTGTTTTTAGGCCAAATTGTCCTTTTTGGTGGAAATTGGTTAAAATCTTGATAAAAAGTTATTGGTGGCCAATTTTAGGTGTTTAAACAAAAATTTTCCACACTTATTCAAGCCATATGGTACATAATTATAGACATATAATAATATCATAAATACAAATGCATTACTAGGTTAAAGCAATATGCACAAAGATAATCAATCACATACAAATGTAGAAAACACATTAGTGACCAAAAGGATATTGCAAGCAATATTAATCAACTAGAAATTTGCAAAAAAATAATATTCTATGCGGTGTGTGTTGGGTTTCATGTCTCCATCTACAACATCCTCTCTGATGATACCCTCCCTCAACCATATTCATGTGGTTGGAATCCATCCTATATCCATCTGAACATAAATGAATAGTGGTTAGACCATATCATCTAAAAATTATAATAAACTACTATAACAAAATATACTACATAATCATGATTAAAATGTACCATATAGAATACAACTAGGTAACTAAAAATTAATTATCATGATCATAAGCAACAAATACTATCCATAATCAAGTTATTACTAATTCAAACACATCAAGTAAACTCATTATTAATCAAATAATCAATAGTAATAAGTCTAGAGAAAAATTAGGATGTAACATCCTTCCCCCTTAAAGCTGGTCACCATCTCAATGAAACTTATTTTTATAGTCATTCTAAAATAAAATAGATTTTAGCAAAAAATAAACATATTTTCAAAAAATTATGAAGGAAACAAATGAGGAAACAACTTATGAAACTATTAATTATCTTCTCAAGTAACACTATCTTTAGAATATTGGTCCCAATTGACCTTGCATTGTGACAATTCTCTGTTATGAAAATTAATTTTGTGAGTGCAATTATTTTGACTAGTTCTACTATGACCACCCCAAAATCTAGAACCTGTAAAACATTCCAATCCAACACATGAGAAGGATCAATAACATAATTTTTAATAGAGGACACATGTTAAATATTTTGCATGAGTGCTAAATCTGGTGGCAAAGAAAGCTTGTATGCTATAGGATTGACAAATTTCAAGACCTTGAAAGGTCCCATATATCTGAGGGATAATTTGGCTGATTTACCAAATTTGATTAAGCTTTTTTGTGGTTTAACCCATATAAATACTTTGTATCCAATTGAAAACTATCTTACTATTCTTTTTAGATTAGCATAGTTCTTTTTTCTATCATTGGCTTAAACTAACCTTTACCTTATTAACTTAACCTACTCTTCCATTTCAAGAAACATATTTGGACCAAATACTACTCTATCTTTCAACCTATCTGGGCTAATTAATGTTCTACACATTCTTCCTTATAATGCCTCAAATAGAGCCATTTTTAATGCTTATTGGTATGAGTTGTAAGCAAACTCAACCAATAGAAAGTATTATTTCCACCTATACTACTAATCCATGTAGTACACCT
The DNA here is from genome assembly GCA_037957365.1 of Torreya grandis. NCBI lineage: Eukaryota > Viridiplantae > Streptophyta > Pinopsida > Cupressales > Taxaceae > Torreya > Torreya grandis. The sequence goes on along the minus strand of JARHVA010003857.1, from coordinate 432,852 downwards.
TAAAATATCTTCTAAAACCTGATTCACCCTCTCTATTTGTGCATATGTTTCTAGATGGTATGTTATACTAAAGTTAAACTAAGTACCCAAAGCTAAATTGAGAGTCAATCAAAATCTAGAAGTCATTTTAGGGTCCCTATCCAAAAAATTCTTTTCTATAAACCTATACCACTTATACACTTTTTTCATGAACCTCTTCACAATCATAGGTGCATCATCTGAAATGTTACTAGGAATGAAGTGAACTAATTTGATGAGTTTATCAACAACCACCAAAATCATGTCATGTTAGTTTTAAGACATTGGTAATCCCTTAGAAAAAGTCCATACTAATGACCTACCACTTCCATTTTGGTATAATATGTGAGTATAACTACCCATTAAGATGCATAAGCTCGACCTTAACTCACTAACATTCTATGTATCAAGAAACAAAATATGATGCATCTTTCTTAATTATTTTCTAAATATATAATGGCCTTAACTTTTCTATGATCTTATTCACACCTAGATGGCCTGAATAAGGAACATTGTGTAGTTCCTTGAGTACTACACTCCTCAAATTTTTATTATCTAGTACATAAATCTATCCTTTGTACCTCAACAAACCATCATATTCAAATTTTAATCCCTCAAACTTATGATCCTAATCATTTTGAGCCAATTCTAGCTTTACATGATTATAAAATTCATCTCCCATGGAGAATTTCACCACTTGATCATGAAAATTACTCTTGATAGTAGCCAAAGTTGCTATATACCTTCATTGACTAAGGGCATCCATAACCCTATTTTCCTTTCCTTTAATGTAGTTAATGTTAAAAGCATAATATGATAAGAACTCCAATTATCATCTCTAGTGTGCATTTAGGGTGGGTTGGGTGAAAATATACTTGAACCCCAAGTTATTAGTCTTGAGATCAAATGGTTTTCCCAAAAAATAATGCCTCCAAACTCATAAGTCATGAACAATTACATCAAATTCTAGATTGTGTGGGGCATAATTTGGCTCATACGATTTCAAATTTCTGAAATCATAAGCTACAATAAAGCCTTATTGCATGAGGAATCCTCCAAGGACATCTCCTAAAGCATTGGTTATTATCGATAATTGATCATTTGGATCAAGAACTCTCAACACTAGTGCTAAGGTGACTCTTCTTTTTTGTTCTTGAAAATCTTCCTTGCACTTTAATGACCACATGAACTTCTAATTTTTTTGCCGAAGAGAAGTAATTAGATTTACAATCTTAGAAAAGTTTGGAACAAAATTCCTATAATATCTTTCTAAACCCATAAAAATCCTAACTTCATGGATGTTTTTAGGTGTTATCCATTTGATAATGGTTTTAATCTTTGAAAGATCCATGGATATTACTTATGTAGATATAATGTGCCCAAAGTATTGTATTTTTTTTTGAAATAAGGGACACTTATACAACTTTCCAAAAATATCATGCCTCTATAATTATTTCAAATCCAAATTTAAATGTTCTAGATGTTCCTTTTCAGATTGAGAATAGATGAGGATATCATCTAAAAAGACAAAAATAAAATGATTTAGATAATCTCTAAGAACAATATTCATGATTCATAAATGTTATAGGTGCATTTGTTGGCCCAAAAAAAATAACCATGAACTCATAATTCCCATATCAAGTTTTGAAGGCTATTTTTGGAATGTCTTCCTCACAAATCCTTAACTGATGATATCTTGATCAAAGATTAATCTTTGAAAAAATTGAAGCTCCATACATTTAATCAAAAAGATAATAAATGAGAGGTATATGATACATATTTTTAATCATTTATTTATTAAACATAATATAATAAATATAAAGGTGAAGGTTTCCATCCTTATTTTTAATGAACACAACTGGTGCACCCCATGGTGACATGCTTGGTTGTATCAACCCTGTAGACAATAACTCTTGAAGTTGAGCCTTCAACTCCACTAACTTGGTTGTTGTCATTCTGTAAAGGGATTTAAACTTTGGTTCTAAACCTATAATTATGTAAATTGGTAAATTAAATTCTCTCTTAGGGGGTAATTCTATTACTTCTTCAATAAAAACATCTTGGAAATCTTGGAGAAAAAGATAGTCTTTGATAGAGGGTTCCTTGGATTCTTTGATCTCATTTATTTTTACAATAAATGTTTGAAACCCTTTCCTCTAAGCTTTCTAAAACTAAAATTCATAAATATACCTTAGATTAAGCTCCCTCTTTTCTCCCTAAATTTGAGTTTGATTACCCAAATCATATACAATCTACCCAAATCATAGACATTCAACCCTTTTAAATAGACAATCTACCTTGGCTTTATGTTGAGCTAACTAGTTTACTCCTAGGATCACATCATATGATCCTAAAGGATCTAAAAATAGATCCACTATAATAGTGTATTATGGTATTTTGATTTTTATTTTGAATAAACATTTGGTGACCTTAACTTTGGATTCATTCTTGTATTAAATTGACCATGCATTTTCTATAACACCATCTTTCTTAGATAACTTATTAAGCATACTATGAGTAATAAAACATTCTGTATCTCTAGTGTCAATCAAAATTAAAATTGGTTGACCAAAAAAAGTACCTAAAAATTAATAGAAGAAGATTGAAACTCAGCTTGTTGGTTGTCAATAGCTACATGATTCCTCTGCTGGAAAGATCCCTACTATGGAGTAGAACCCTTATTTTTACCATTTGATTTACCTTGAGTGCATTCCCTAGTGTAATGATCACCACCACAAATGAAACATTTGTTATGTGGTAATTTCCTTCTAGATTGTTTATTCAATAAAAAAATTGGCATTCTGACTCTTGAACTAGTTTTTAGAGTTTCCACTCCTCTTCTAATTCTTCTTTTTGAAAGTCATTTTAGGACCTTCAAAGTTTTTATTGAATTTATCTCTGACATGAGAAAGTGACTTCAATTTTTGCTCATACTTAACTACCTTTTTGAATACTTGATCCATAATAGATGGACCATGTACATCCACTTCATACCCAACTTGGGGTTTTAATCCCATAAAAAATTTCTTGATGTGAAACCTCTCATCTACCTGATACTATGGAATGTACTTTAGGAGTTTAGTGAATTATTCCTAGTAATCATTCACTGTAAGGTCTCCCTACTTTAGGCTATGAAAATATTTTAGCCTCTAATCAAAATAAATTTGGGGAAACCATCATGATCTAAACAAAGTCACAAATTGTTCTCATGTGGTAGTGGTATAGTCAAGGTTAATCTCTAGTTTCTTATTTGCCCACCATGTAGTTGCTTCACCAACCAATTGGTAAGCTCCCCAAAATAATTTTTTAACCTTAGAGTAATTCAAAATCTTAAAATAATTTTCCATCTCAATTAGACATGCTTCAAATCCATCTCTCAAAATGATTCCATCAAACTTGGGTGGATTAACCTTTTTTCATAAATTGAGCAAGCTCAATAATAACACATTTTCTCTCATATCGAGGTACCTCCTATTACCTAGGATCCTACGGAACTTTTGTCTTAGTGGGATATTCTTTAGGTTCATTCTATATGTTATCCTCAACATGGCCATGAACTTCTTGTTTAAGGGTATCTATATGGTCCTTAGTCACATTCATGGTTGTGAGAATTTGATCACGCTTGGTAACTTGTTTAGTGGTAAAATAATTTAGGTCAACTGAAAGGTTATAATTATTAGGATTTAATGTACCCTTTCTAGCTATAATTATATGTGATATTCTTATTTATAAATAAATAAGAATAAGAATACATTAATAGACTCATTAAGTCTAAGAGTTTGAGCCTCAACTCTGATTCCACAATGTAACAACCCATCAAGGTTAACTAGAGTTAGGTTAATTTTTTTTTAACTCAAATTCAAAATTAATACATCATTAAAGATCGCTAACTAAATGCATCATTTAAGAAAACTAAAATATCAACCATAAGGTTTAGGTGTGATTCATTTAGCTAGTGATCAATGATATACATGATAATTTGCTTTCATAATTATAACATATAAATACAATAATTACCCATGATAATAATTTAGCCACTGATAATTAAATAATTTAATAAATACAAATAAGTTACAACCAACTAATATTATGTTATAATTTACATTAGATAGTACATATAATAATAATAATAATAATAATAATAATAATAATAATACATATCTAAATAATTAGATTACAATAATATAATGTTCCACAGAATATGAGTCTCAATGTACTCATTAATATTAAAAAATGATCTTGAGTAAAGCCTCTAATGATTCACTACTAGAAGGGGAGAGAGAGTATCATTCAAGTTATTTTCCACACCAACCATGGACTATTGATCCCTTGTACAATATCCCAACAAGGTAATGTTTATCCCTTCACATATGGGCAAATAGTGATAGTGCAAAAATTGAGAAAGTCAACTAGAAACCCATGTGCTATAAGATAACTATCACATGGAACATATCAAAAATAAATAGATTCTAACATGATATCATGAAATACATGAAAAATAAATCAAACTAGTGAAATAAAAATGTTCAAACCATAAACATTACTTGGCTAAAAGTTTTTAAATAGTTTTTAGATCTCTAGGATCAATCAATTTCACACACACTACTTAATTAGATTTCATCAAATCTACCTATTAGTGACACTAAATAAATCAATGAATTCCATCTCACCTATTTTTTTAGTGACAATAATATTAGATTAATTTATTGACTTAGATAATACTAAATCAATATATTCAATATATATAAATTCCCATACAAAATGCCACAACATGTATAATTATAAGGGAATCCCTATACATAAAATATATCATATGCATCTCTATAATTAGGCTAGGGATCATAAATTTCATAGCAATAGATTACGAGACAAACATTCTAGTACACATTTCAACAAACAACATATATCTTGTTACATAAGTCCATTATATGCATACTTATCACTAAAATTTCTTCTATCAATCTATTTTCATTTTGATAACAACCTCATATAATTACTTGATTTCACTCTACCATAGAACCATCAATAAGCCTTCCCCTTAGCAAAACAAAGTTTCACATGGATTAAACAAAATTACCAAATAATGTTTTACTGAAGGTTTATTTAAACTCATTTAATTATCCTTTAAAATTTTTATCTCATTTCAAATCAAGTAAGAAAATACATTCATCCATATAGACTTTTGGTATGAATAGTAAATCAACTTCTTACTAGATTGAGTTGTATATACAATATAAAGTCATAAAATATTATAATAATTTTGTTCAAACTATGGCCATATAGAATCATCTGAATTGATATTTATTCTTAAGACAAAATACCATATCAATATAACCATGAATTAAATAATATTTGTAGGCACGACTATGACTAGCTGGTCCTCTAGCTTAATTGATAACACTAAGTAACAAAGCCAATGAACCCTTTTTAACTGAGTCAACCACTTAACTAAATACTCAGTTCACCCTTTCATTCACATTAAGTCCACAAACTAGGGAATAATAATTTATAACATGAACATATCCATTTCAAACACTCTATAAACAACAATTAAAAACACTATTTATTCGAACCATAAACAAAATATATAGTTTAAATGCTCATGCTGTGATAAACAAAAACTAGGTTAAAAAAACATAGATTTTGTTCAAATCTATAACACCCATTAAAAATGAATCAATTTGTATGGTTCAAGGCTTATATGAAAACTAAATTCATACTTAGATCATTAACTCTTATACATAATTTGTCCTTAAATTGATTTAAAAAAAATGTTCAAACCTAATAATTAGACATATTTATACCCCTAAATCTATATATATTTTACCTTAAATTATCATGAGTCTATATTTTGACTAATTTTAAACCCGATGAAAGAAAGATATCAACTTATCCATTTAAATTTAAACATAATGTTCTCAATACTTTGTTATATAAATAATGGGTTATTCATAATTAACCTTGTAGACGGGTCGAACCCGTCCCCAAGGTCATGTACGAATGACCCAAATAACAATTTCAAACAACTATAAACTAAAAATAAATGCCTAGTATTAAATTTACTTAGTTGTTTAAACAAAATAAACCATATAATCACAACATAATATTTCCATTTATGCATAAATTGCTAAGGATGACCGTAATAAAGGGTTTGATCCAAAATCATCAAAATACAAATATAATAGACACAATCATAAATATTTTTTAGGGTGTTTCAAAATTCATTTAAAACCACTGTAGGGTCAAAACGCTTGCTTCAATTTACTAGACATACAAACTATCAAAATTCCATGCTTCAAAACTTAAACTCACATGAAAACATATAGAGAATTTATACACAAAATTTTTTATATAAATATTAAATATACAACTATATATAAGGAAGAGGATTTGGATATATTCTAGGCCCTTTGGATGGGCCATACCCATCCATAGGGTCGATCATATATATATATATATCATTTTTTTTAAATTTTCAAACAAAATTCCCAAACCCTTAATAATATACCCACAACAAATGTTCATGGAAAACACTATACATTTTAAGAATTGAAAACCATAACAATAATTTATAATAGACCCTACCTCAGTTGCTATTTCTAAGAATGAATCAAATTTTTACAAAAAATATTTTCACCTCTCGAGATTTCCTAATATTTTCTTCCATTGTCTCCCCTCTATGATGCCTAGCTTCCATTTATCTCCATCTATTTCCCACTGGTATGCCAAAATTTTTGGATGATTCTTCCCACAAAATCTCCACAGTTATGGTTAACCAATTAAAACCCCCAAAATGGATATGACATGCAACACAACTCAAGTCAATGTGTTCCATAATGACTCAAAGAGTTTATAACTCAATGAATTTATCCCTAATTCCTTAAATATTATCCAATAAAATAATAATTTTAAACATTATAATACCCAATGATTTCATTGACTTAACAATGCCATCACATATCATGTAAAATTCAATGATTCAAAAGTCTATTGACTTCACATTATCATGACAAAATAAAAAATTTAAACCATGCCTTCAACTTAACCTTGAACCATAAGACTTGATTTAAACATCCAATTAATTCAATAAATCAACCTTGGTCCATTTATAATCATCGACCATAAAACATTCATATGCCTTGAATAAAGCCTTGGATTAGATATTCAAAACATTTGCAAAATTTAATAATGCCTAAGGATAAATCCTTGTTAATAACACAAAAATGTTCCTTTTTATTATAACAATGGATTTCACCAAATGAAAATATGTCTTGGGGTTTGTTTGAATACCCTATAATAGAAATATGTCTTATACCAACATGTTTATCAACCTTTTTTTTAATGCTATTACACAGTCTAAATCAATTATTACTAGACAAAATGAAATTCACGACAAGACAATAAATTTAGACTCTTCAACATAATAATATCAATCAAAGACTTCTAAAAACACATGTTATGACAACTATTAATACATGAAGTAAACTAATTGAAGCATTTCATTTAACCTTAACAAATATTTTCCAAACTTATTCAAGTCATATGGTACATAAATGTATACATATAAGAATATAATAAATGCAAACACAATACTAGGTTAAATCAGTATGCAACATGATAATCAATCACATTCAAATGTAGAAAACACATTAGTAACCAAAAGTATTTTGTAAGTAGTATCAATCAACTAGCAAATAAATACTATTCTATGTGGTGTGTGTTGGGTTTCATGTTTCCTTCTCTCATTCCCCACATGTCTCCATTTGCACCATCCTCTCCAATGATACCTTTTTTCAGTCATACTTAGGAAGGTGGAATCCATCCTAAATCCACCCCAACACAAATGAATAGTGGTTAGATGATATCATCTAAAAATCATAATAAACTACTGTAAAAAAATAATATTGTATAATCATGATTAAAATGTATCATATAGAATAAAACCAAATAACTAATAGTTAACTATCATGATCATAAGTAACAAATACTATCCATAATAAAAATATCATTAATTCTAGTTACTTAACACATCAATTAAACCCATAATTAACCACATAATCAGTAGTAATAAGTCTAGAGGAAAATTAAGATGTAACACTTTGTACCTGTGTATGAAAATCCAATTAAACCATATATTGGAGTTATCTTCTTGATTTTTTTATCTTGAATATGTTCATCATGTTGAGTATCTTGTATCTCATTATGAAATAGATAAGAATCATTTATCATTGTTTGAACACTAGGAAGAGAATTAATTTGTGCTTTGACTTCTTGCCTTGAATATGTAACCATAGATTTTGTAGTTTTGGACTTATGTCATTCCTCTAAGCATGTAATAGATATGAAGTTTGAATCCTTAGAAATCATACTTGTATCATTAAAATTGCTAGGACCATTTTTTGTTGGAAATTCACTCATGAGAAGCATTTGGACAAATGTGTTTTTTTTTCTTACCTTAGTTTGTTCTTTTATTAATTTATCTTTATATAACCTTTCTTATTATAGATTTACTTTTTCATCTTGTTCCTTTGGTATCCATACTTAATATTTAGGAGATGTATTAATGTGAGTGGGTTGATTTATTGATATATCTATTATAGGACCACCACTATTAATTATCTTTTTTTATTTTGTTATTTAAGGCCAAACAATAATATGTATGGTTCCCATGCATTATATGATATACAAAATCAAATTTTGATATTTTAAGAGTGTGGGTATGAAGTAATATGATCACTTTATTTTGAATCATTTATCTTAGAATTTCACTTGAACTCTTAGTAGCATTTTGTGCACTTTTTGAATCACTAGTTGTAGATGTTTTCTATTTTGGCTTCCAATTGATTTGAAGTCTTTTTAGGAAAAAAAATGGTAGATGAAGATGAAAACACATGATTAACACTAGCATACTTTGTAATATTTATGAATGTGATATGATTTTCCCATGATGTAATATTTAGAACCAAATACTATATTTTATTTTGTAACTCTTTTATTGAATTTGTCATAGTGATGATTTAATCCTTAAGGGCTTCACAAGCACAAACCCTAAGTATTTATAGTTGAATAGCATACAAACACCATCAAGAGGAGATGTGCGATATGTATGGGTTTGAGAAATGACATTTTAAATACATTCATTTGAAGCTATAGGGTTTCTCAACTTACTTTTTGGGATAGTGACAACATGGAAACTATTATAGGGAGAGAAACTATCACCATCTTGATAGTTAAGAGGAGGCTTTAAAATATCTTGAATATATGACTACTCTTGGTCCCATTTTATTCTTGTCTAAAGTTTTTATAGTTATATTATCATCATAATCAAAGATATCTATATCATCCATCATAAAAGACATGAAAAATATATTGTAATAAATGCCAAAATGAGATGCAGAGAAATAAAGAGATTTTTTTTGAAACCTTAGAAGATTCAAACCCTATGGAAGACTTAGGGTTAGACAGTGTTTGAACAATAAACATGTTTACAAAATGTTGAGATTATTTTTGAATTAATTTTTAAATTAACCATAATTCACATAAATGGAATAGAATAAAATAGGGTCTTATAAATACAATCCTAAGAAAAAAAATAAATATAAATGATTGAAATAGACAAAGTAAAATATAAACAAACAATACTAAAATATGAAAAAGAGAGATGAACTTAGATTTTTGAGTCATCAGGTGACTGTACAAAGAAATAAAATGTAGGAATAGAAATAATGTATAAAAATAATAAATCATATAGAAGTTGATCTTGAGTGCCCTTAAGGACATGAATACCCAATAGAGGATAGAAATGACAATCGATGTTGTCCCTATTGGTCAATATTGTATTGTTACATAAAACTATAAATTCTAGAATAGTCAGGTGTGATAATGACAATTAGGTCCTTTTGCATTGATTTGATCTTCAAAATTTGTGTAGAGACTTGTATATGCCTTTCTAAAGTTACAAAACCTAGCTTTGTGCCATAAAGAGATTAAAAAATGTGAAATTAAAAGGGGTTAGTGGTTGGAGTTGTGATAGAATTCAACACCTCACTATGTTGAGCACTGCCTACCTACCAATACTCTGAAGAGGGATCAAACCTCCATGTAGTTCTCCCACCTAAGTGCTTTGTGTAATTATTCTCTTTTGACTATGTGAATGCATATAAAATTATCCTAAATACTTGATCATTCTTGTCTATGGATATAAAAAATTAAGTTTATAATTGGCTCATGACTAATTGAAGTGATTGGAAACTAATTTAGGAAGAATATGAAACTTTTGTTCAATGTGCACTTATGTAGATAAGCTTTTGTAATATATTTGATAAGCTTGCAAAGATTACTGAAATGAATAAATTGAACGTGATTTTATAGTGGTTCAAGAGTGAAAAATATCCATTGGAGAGTTTTATAATCTAAAGGCCTACCCTAAGGATACTTTATTTTTTGAAAATTTGACTGTTTGGATAAAAGGACAAGATTGACATATAGGGATATGTGTGAAAGTGTTTTTAGTAATAATATAATTTTTATATGTGACAATAGATGAAATTTTAGTGAAAATAAGGTATAATATTATGCTTATGATATGTAAAATCAATGAAATAAGTGTTAATTAGGTGAACATGTTAATTAAAGGTAAAAATGGGTAAAATGGCATGATTAGATATTCATGACCAAATTTAGGTTATTACACTTTTTTGTTCCTTCTTCAAAACCTTATTGTGTTTTTAATCATTCAATTTGATAAACAAACCATCAACAAAGAGGATAATAATCACCAAATTATTTACCTACACTTGAATGTGCATTGTATCATCTGATTCACTACAAATAAAACCAATTTTTTGAAACTAAGAATCCATGTTTTCATACTAAGTCCTCATTGCCTATTTGAGACTATACAATAATTTTACTAATCAACACATCTTATTTTTGGAACTATCTTAAAAGCTTACGACTATGTCATCTAGACTTCTTCCTATAGATCACTATTTAAAAAGGGACTCTTGACATCCATTTGATGCACTTTCCACCCATTATGTGTTTCCAATGCAAGAACCATGTAAATAGTATGTCACTTGGAAATGAGTTCAAATGTTTCCTCATAATCTATACCTTCTTGATGTGCATAACCATTCACAAATAGTTATACCTTATGTTTATCAATATAACCTTTAGATTTATACTTAACCTTAAAAATCTATTTGCATCTAATGGCTTGAATAGGTGGAGCACTATAAACAAAAACCTAAATACATATATTCATTATAAAATCATATTCAATAAGCATAGCATTTTTTCAAAAAAAATTAATAGATGTTTGTTCATATGTATATGGTTCAAGTGAGGATGTAGTGATCAATGCATGATTTACGTATTTACATGAATTAGAACCTATTTTACTGACTTTATATGTTTTCAATTAAGAAAATCTACTATGAGCCCACATAAGATAACTATATAAATTATTAATATTAGGAAACCCAAAAGTCTAAGCATGTGAATCAATACGTGCACCATTATGATTATTTATTTGTGAATTATAAAAAGTAACTTAGGGAATTAGAAAAATTTCACTATTTTCTAAGTTATCACTTCCTAAAAAATCAAGATGGGATGTAGTGACTATTGGTGAAACTAAAGTAACTAAAGAAACACTTTGTTAATTCAAATCAACCTCATGCCATAATCTATGAAAGATAGTTCCATTACTCGATCCATTAGCAATTTTACACTTATGTGTCTTTATTTTCAACTTATCAAATGTTAGGTATTTCTTGCTTAGTACTCACATGTAAGGGGTAGTTTAATATATGTGTGAGTAAATAAATAGTTTATGTAATTATGTGAGAATAAATGTATGTCACTTATGATTTTCACAACTCACCTCAATAGTATTTATGAGATATTGTAGAGCATAGGATAAAATGAGAGATTGTGGGAGATAAGAGGATGATGAAGATCTCCTTGTTTGTTTGAGATATCTTTACTATAAATTTAATACTTTCATATGAATAAAATGTTTAATTTTTATTGACCAAAATTTATTGAGACTAAATATCAATTAATTTTTATCATTAGTATCGGATTAGGTTCCATGTGGACATCTCCAATTTTCGTCCAATTTGATACTTTTTACATCAAAATGATATAACATCTATGTAGTGTCCCACATGCAAATGCCATTATTTTAACCATCGACATTGCTTGCATACTATCAATATCTTGTAGTGAATGACAAGTGCAATTTTGTTGATAATCACCATTGACATACATTCTCCTCTCTACTTCCTCTTTGTTCATTATTTCTGTAATTCTTTTTTCATTTCCATATAGTTAATTATTTCATACTCAAAAATCAAATTTTAAAAAATAAATACTATTAGGTGTGTTTTAGATTTTATAGAAACTAAGAGAGTTGCATAAATTCAAAAGCATAACCACATGATCACCCTGGGTGAAACTCCTCATGTGAAGGATTTGATAAGGTTTTGTGCATTATTAGCATTGAAGTGTTCAAACTTTGACATAAATTTAAGTATTTTAAATTGTTAATCATCGACATTAATTTTATTTATTTTGAATAATAGTGTTCATTGGTCTTGGATTTGAATCCTCCTTGCATCAATAATTTTGCATTGATAGTGACATTGGACTAGAGTAGGTTTGATTTTAATGAAATCATAACATATAATTATTGAAAATTACATCAATTTTCAAAGCTAAACTATGCATAAAAATTTTCATTAAATATTTTGACACATACACTACACTTAAATTGATGACCAAATCAATGCTCTATCTCATATCCACTCAGAATGGTGACTCAAATTTTATGTTGAGCTCACTACTAAACTTGTCTTATCTTATGATGAATTGAGCTCCATGTGTAACATCAATCCTATCTCCTCTAAGCTAGTATTCATTATATCCTCCTCATATCTCATCATTTTAGATCGACATTAATTTGATATGCATTGGATATCTATCTTTTCATAAACTATCATGAGACCCATCATTGAGTCAATCTTGTGACGTATGTAGTCAACATATTATTCTTTAATTAACATGAACAAATTTGAACATTGAATGATACATTGATCTATCATTTGAAATTTCATTTTGGACTTACCACTTTCATTCAATCTCTATAATGAGCTCAATTTCTTCCCTACAAACCCTCAATTCAACCTCACCTCTAGACATGGATTCGAGTTACTATGTCAACCCTACTTGTATTAAATTTTGTGCTTCAAGAAGATATTGATATTATTACATATGTAATCTATAAGAAGGCATTCTACAACACATATATCTAAATAGAACTCAACTCATGCTTTCATCATGAAACCCAACCTCCTAGTGAGTTTTTATTGAAAACTCAAAACTGTGGTTTTAGGTTTTTATGTTAGTTTTTAAAGTTCATGGTTTTAAGTTTTTAAGGTATTTAGGTTGTAAAGTATATATTTTTTTGCTATTATTAAGGTCATTCAGTTTAGTTATTTTTTAATAGTTGTCAAAAGTTTTTTTAATTCAAAATTTTCATTGATTAAATTTTAGTGTTTTTCAATTATAAGTTTGTATTTTTTTTTTTAGTGTTTTACAGTTTTTATAAAGTTTTTAAGTTTTATTTTGTAGTTTGTTTTGTCTATAGTAAGTATTTTTGATAATATTTAAATCTTGTTTATATTTTTTTTATGTTATTTTTAATTTATAAAGTCATTGTTATTAGGTTATGTGTTAATCATATTAAATAATTATACTATAAATTTTTATTATCAAAGTCTTTAGTTAAATGTTTTTATTATGGTCAAAGTTGTCTTGGTAATAACTCATTGTCTTAAATTAGTGTCATGTATTTTTTTGTCAATCTAAAATAAGTGGTTAAAATCCACATTGATAGTCATTATTATATTTTTTTTGTGTCCTTCATTAGTCAAAATCATCAAATAAGCCTATAAAGGCAATTTCAATAAAACTTGCACATCCTCTCTTTGTAAAACTAGATGCATTATCAATCAAACTTAACATATTCATGTCAAAATTCTAGGGGGTAATATAGATTTTTTAATCCATGTGATTCTTCTCACCATGTGAGCACTAAGAGGGGGAATGTTAGGTATTTATTATTTAGTTATCACATGTATGGGGTAGTTTAATATATGTGTGATGATTAAATAAATATTTTATGTAATTATGTGAGAATAATTGTACGTGAGTTGTGATTGTCACAATTCACCTCACTAGTCTTTAGGAGGGATTGTAGAGAATATTATAGAATGAGATATTGTGGGAGATAAGAGGATAGGGAAGATATCCCTATTTGTAGGAGATATCTTCAATATAAACTTAATACTTTCATATGAATGAAATTTTGAATTGTGACTGAGCAAAAACTATTGAGATAAATATTGATTAATTTATATCATAAAATTGTGAGTCAAGTTATATAGTATTCATATTCCCAAAATCATAAAAATTCACATATTTGTTCACTATAAATTTGTATGTATCATGTGCAATAAAATGATGCCCATTTTTATTATCATAATAACCAAGGAAGATGTAATTTATACTCCTAGGTTCCAAATTAGTTCTACATTTAGTAGAAACTAGAGCATAACTTGTGCATCCAAAAATTATTAAGGATTTTACCTTAGGTTTAACCCATTTCATGTATGATATGGTGTTTTTCCCAAATGAGCAAATTTAGGAGATTTATTCTTCAAATACACTATAATATAAGATGCTTTATCCCAAAATTTGTCATCTAATTATTTAAAGTAACACATGGTTTTTGTTGTACTTTATAAAGTCATATTGATCCTCTCATAAACTCCATTTTTCTATGGAGAATAAGAATTTATGTATTTATTTTTCATTCTGCATTCCCAAAAATAATCTAAAAACTCATTTGATCAATATTCCCCACCATTATCTAACCAAAGTAAGGCCAATTTTAGCCTTGTTTATTTTTCAACTAAGTGTAATAATTCAAAAAAATTAGTGAAAAGTTCTGATTTATCCTTCATGAAATATAATCTTTTGATAAAATATTCACCACCATTGTTTGATTAAAGTGAGGCTAATTTCAAATTTGTTTATTTTTCAACTAATTCAATAAAGTTAGTGAAAAACTATGATTTTTCCTTCATGAAACATACTGAAGCCACTCTTGAAAAGTGTTTTAACCTTTTAGGACTTAGATGAATGTAATCCTATGGTGTTAAAGGGTTGAGTATAGTAAATCTGGCTAGAAATATATAATAAATATAACCATTGATTTGTTATAGAATTGACTAATTTTGAACTTAGCTAGAAAATGAATGCAAGAGATGGAACATTAAAAAATTTTAGAGGGACCATCAAAAAGCCAAGAACATGATGAAAAAAATGACAATAAAATTTTTTACCTATAAAACCTAGAATTATAGAAAACTAACTTTCCTGTACAATAGACTATTTGTATACATCATAAGAATGGTATAACCTACTCTAAAATGGTAAGACCTATTATGGGACATTGAATCAATGAGTTATAGACATCTCATAAAAAATTTAGGACATTTTTATAAATGGTCTTCAATTTATGGCAAAAAATTGACCTGTTGTAGTTTGTAGGTTTTTATGTAGCAAAGGATACATGAATAATTTTGATTCCAAAGAGATCTAGGGCCAAGTCCTTATGATAAATTATTATTATGACATGTAAATTATTATGTAATTGACCATATCTAATTGGAATGACCATCCTATGAATTGTCTAATTCTTTTACTATATAAAATAATATGAAAAGTGTAAAAAATAAGTATCCATGGAGTGCATGTGCTTCTCCTAGATTTATTACACATGCATAACCTCTAATGAAGCTCTGATACTAGATATTAAGGAGGAATAATTGTGATATATATTATATTTAATGAAAACATTACAAATCTTATGAATTTATACAAATATTAATGCCAAAAATATTCCCTATATAATAGGGTAGGCATTATCTCATTATGATCTAAAAGCTATGCAAACTCCCTAATATTATATGGGTGATATAAATGAACTATAAAATTTTTGAATAATTTTATGTAAATATCCTAACTACCATTAGTAATAAAATATTTCTCAATTACATTTATTTTCAAATGGTAAATTAATCACCCCTTAGGATAAACCTAATAGGTGGCTCAATAATTCAATCCAATTTTTACTCCATCATTACCAACCCCTGCTTAGTGGATCATGACCTATGAATATATTGGATTGGACTAATTATGTGTCCAACCCTCTCATGTAGTTGGATCAATAAATCAATTAGAGTATGAATCTATCAATGCCTACCCATGTGTAGTAGATGTATCTAAAATTAAAATTATGAGATGTAACTGGAAATATCTAACTGAAGATGTCAGCTCTACAACCACTTGAGAATGTTAACCACTATAGATGGAATAAGTAATGAAACTAGTGTGTAACCTAGAATATAATGTATGATTTATATAACATAGATAATGATATGGAATTCATCATTATATTTGATCAACCAGTGTGTAAGTGAGCAAATGGAAATGATATGTCATGCACATGCCCCCAAATATGATATATGAACATATGGATTCTATAATAAGTTGTAATAATCTCTATCTGAGTATCTAAACTAAAAATGGAAATGGTTATGAATATGAGCTAAATTGGTATAAATTTGAGGTAGACTGAGCAAAGCTAGTAAATCTATAATTAAACCTATGCAAACCTAATTTATACCTAATGTAATTTTCTATCCAACCTAGATATTTTTGAAACTAATGATACTAGACAATAGTGTCATATCTTTGATAGTAAATCCATATGGTGATAGTGTCCAAATTTAGGTGCTAATGTCTGACTATTCTAATTTTTGTGCAAGTGTAATTGATCTCTATGTCATTATTTTCCAATGTGTTTACCTGAGTTTGATTTCTATATTCTAAGCCTTTGTGCTAAAAATGATACTCTGAATGCATTCTGGTAGCTTGATCTTGTGACAAACCCTTTTTAATGCTCCAAATTTAAGGGGAATTATTATACCTATATAAGAACTATCATCAAAAGAAAAATCTCAACAAAATGTGTGTTATCCATACTATATATGATATCTACATAATAATACAATATAATGTGTATACATAACATCAGAATGTAATATAATCTGAGTCTAAGTTTGTAATGTGTGATGTATGTTATGTTTAGAATTCATAATCCTGTCAAGATAGATATAAAAATATATGTAATAACAAATTTGAGTAATGAGTAAGTAAATACCTAGGGGGATGGGGCATGATGTGGATCATGACACCCAATTAGGGAGGGGAGATGTATGAGGTGTCTCATAGCATTGAAAACTAGAGTGTTTAATAAGCAAGAGACAAGTGTTATGGCCATGATGCATACAAAAAAACATACATATAACATACGCGAGTCACATAAAGTATGCTAAGGGCCCACAATAAAAAGGACATGGGCATGTGTCACTAAATACAAGAAAACAATATAGCAAAAATTTGAACATGTCCTTATTATATATATATATATATATATATATATATATATATATATATATATATATATATAATAAGGACATGTTCAAATTTTTGCATACATAATCAGGAAAGCACCCATAAGGACATGGGAACATGTCCAAATCATACATACAATGAACATAAATGGCATAGAGCCAACGAAAAATGGCATATTTAAATACCCTCGAATATAAGAAACATAGAGACACAATCAAGTCTAAATTTGGAAAGCTAGAAATGAAAATATATATGAATATGTAATACAAATATATGTAATAGATAAGAGGTATATATATTGACTCTAAAATAGTAATAGCCAACAAAAAATCTGAGTAAATATAACATGATCAATATCCAGATATAACAATGCTAAATTTGTGATGTAAAGTGTATAAAAATGGAACTTGATAATCAAAATTGTGTATAGGGTGCCCTCAAATGGATGAATGTGTCAAATGAAGAACCTATGTATCTATGTAAATTCCCCTAGTGGGTAGATTATAGTAAATTTGGATTGGTGTAGTGGACTTGAGTCTTGTAACAATCTGAAGCACTCAATAAGAAAAAGTGAAACATGTATATATGATAAAACTGATTATACTAAGATATATGTAGTGTCTAGAAAATCTAAGAAATGTAAACATGGCAATGCATACAATCTATACTTTTATGTTTCATGAGTAAATATTTGAATGTTTTTATGTTTTTGAAATATTATATTATTTTTATATTTTATGAATATAAGATATGTACAAGTAACATGAAAATGAAACTACATACAAGGATCAAGAAATAAGAAAAGTATGTACAAGAAGGGAGGAACAATAATAACTAACGATTATCATGGGATACTCACTATTAATGTGGATTATGTCAAACAAAGGAATAATGATCGTGCTTGTTATATGAAAAGGTAATTTTGGTCCCAAAACCTACTGTACTAAATGATCTATAATTGGCACTAGTTGTGAAGTGGTATGAGGAATCTATGAAATTGAATATGATGTCCTATAAATTATAAGGGTATTAAGGACCAATTTGGTATAAAATGTTGAAACTAGCATAGGTTCCCTATGTTGAGAACCTAATAACACTGATCTCAAAATAAAGTGAGTAGAGGGAGGCCCTTTAGAAACTATAACATATCGCTGATGTAAGGGTCTCTCGATAATGGTCTTCATGGGAGAGTATGCATACATGATGACACTATAAGATTAGACCTCACATACACTATTGGATCCACTAAACTCTATGTTATGTTAATAGGAATTGTGGTTAGAGCAATAATTGGTAACTGAGTTGTAACTAGTAACTAGGGTGTAACTGCTTGTAAGATAGGTAGAGAATACTCATATGAAAGACCCTCAACTTTGATCACCTAATTTACATGTATATAGTTTAGGCATCTATACATTATGGATGAGATGTCTCATAATTGTTGTATCCATTGTCTACTCAATAACATGTCAAATTTGCCTACACTAGGTAATACTAAGATCTAGTGGCCACATGTGTTAGTCAACCTATAGTGAAAGTAAAATCTCCCTGATGGAGCACTAAACATGGCCACTAAAGCCATGAGTAATTTTCTATAAGAGATATATCTTGGTCTGAATACCATAAATACTATATAAGTGTGGTAGTACACATGTTAATACTTGAACCATTATTAACCATAACACTTTGAATAAGATGATAATCTATGTAGGCTCATATAAAGAGTGCATATAAGTTTGAATCATCATAAAAAATATCCTACTTTGAGGAGGTGATGAGTGGTCTAGATAGAAATATGGTATGATACACACCAATGATATTATGTAAGGGGTGTGCATCATCTATAGTAATGTGATATGATGTTGGTGGTGGATGCATTTGATACATATAGTGAACAC
The DNA here is from genome assembly GCA_037957365.1 of Torreya grandis. Lineage (NCBI taxonomy): Eukaryota > Viridiplantae > Streptophyta > Pinopsida > Cupressales > Taxaceae > Torreya > Torreya grandis. Next base: position 413,386 of record JARHVA010003857.1, on the reverse strand, counting down.
CTAAAGTGCACCTACCACATTTTCTATGTGATTTGGAGATAGATTCAAGAATATTTTCAATGATTTAGCTTATATTTGTTGAAATTTTGGTGCCTCTATGGGTGTTCCCACATCAATAATGTTAGTCTCTATTAAATATTGGATCTTATGTTTCAATGTGATGCATCAATTTATTGTATGGACTAGTGTCTTTTGATACTCATAGAATGCTTTGGATTCATAATTATTTGGAAGAGGGTGTGTCATATCAACCTCTTTGATGAGAGGGAGAGATATGAAATTACATTCCAGGAGCTACTGTAAAACACATGTTGGTGATTCTAGAAGGTTGGTGAAAACTCTACATGGAGGTGCTGATAAAAATAGGTGAGGAGATGGATCTAAAGTTGTGTTAACTATGGTATTTGGATCATTCTTGTTTTTAGTGGCCCTTACCTTATATGGATTCTTACTATAACTCTTATTATTTTATTTTTCCCATAGAGAGAAGCTTGACTTCTCTTTATTTTATCGAGTGGCATAAATCTATGAAGGCTGAAAACTTCTTTAACAAGTTAGCCTCATGTAATGATGGTAATAGGCTCTATGTGAATATGTCTTAGAGCTCTCTATCTGCCATGGGGTTAGTCAACTTGGATAATATAGTCTTATATTATAATATGTATTCTACAATAGACTCATTTGATTTTTGTTTTAATTATGCTTCTTGAGCATACGAGATCTTATCACTGATGTTTATCGAGAAATGTGTTAAAAACATATATGCCAATGGATTGAATGTGGTGATAGACTAATTCAGTTGATCATAGAACCAATATAAGGTATAACCCTTTAGACTACTTAGAAACAACTATTAAGGAGCTAATCATTAAATTGTAGTCCAAACATGCTACATGGAAATCTTGAAGATGATGATTTGGGTCACCCTTACCATCATATAATGTAAGTTTAGGCGTCATAAATCTAGATGGCAAAGGAGTTTCCAATATGTGATGTGCCAAAGGTGTATGTAAAATAACATGAGAATCTAAGGCATGTGATGGACTAGTGGCTCCATGCTCAAGATGTAACACCTTAGCCTATAGAGTATGAACATTTTATATAATGGATTATACATCTGGAGAGGAGAAACTAGCCATAGGAGGTGTAGCTATCACTAAAGGTCATCAAGTTATAATTGGTTATTGTGCTAGTTAAATTGGCCCCAAATTAGGTGTAACAATGTTGTTATATGGGGGAGTAGAATATTGAACATTATTTGATTTGTTCTTTATTTCCATTATGTCTTAAAAAATCTATGCATGATCATGGGGCTATTTCTAAATTCTATCTCTAAAGCTATGTAGAATCCCATCATTATTGATAATTAGGTTTTCATTATTAGATTCCCCTCTTATGTATCATATTGATCTTAATTATATTTCTCATCTTTAGATATATTATTATTGAAATCCACATTATTAGGTATGAAGGATCAATGATGGGAGTTGTAACTTGTCCCTTATCCATGGTATAACCTTGAATAAAAGGAATTGAAGTATGCTCAATAGGATTTCCACTAAGCCTAACACTTATTCTTAATTAAAGAGAGTTTTTTTTTAGATAACATATAGTAAACAAAGTGAAATAGGGATGCTAAAACAAAATGTATGAAATTTGAAAATCTTAACACAACCAATGAAAATAGGAAACATAAGGATACAAACCCTAGTAACATCTAGGGTTAGGGTTTGAATAGTATTTAAAGTAAGTTGGGTTTACCAAATGTTTTAACCTTTTAAGATTTAGATGAATTTAAATCCTATTTTATTAAAGAGATGAGTATAGTAAATTAGAGTAGTAATATATGATAACTTTAGCCACTAATTTTTTATATAATTGACTAATTTTGACCTTTCTTAAAATAATACTAAATAATGTAAATGAGAACTTAACTAGAAAATGACTGAGATAGATGATCTGGAGGTTAGGAACTGAGGCATAGGCTTGTATAAGTGTATAAAACATGATCTTGGTGTCAAAGCCCCTTCAAGACATAACATACTAATTGTACAGTAGTGTCTTGTAGTGCTAGTGTCCCTATTTTCATGGTAGTGTCCTCTATGTAGAATTTTTTTGAGCTTTAAGGTGCACTTGTGTCTAAGTTTTCAAGGCCTATTATTGCATGTAGTAGTTATAAAAACCTATAAATGACCTATTTTTATTGATTTTATGAATAAAACCTAATCCTACATGTTGTTAGGGCATCCAACTGATATAAGCAGAAAAGTGTGTTTATTAGTGGGGTAGGATGGACATCCTCAACACCCTATTGTGATGATAGTTGCCTACATACAAATATTCCAAAGAGAGATCAAGCTTAATGTAGTTTTCCCTACCTAAGTACTGGTGAAAGTACAAGTAAAACTAGTATGATGGTTGAATTGAGTACTTTGAATGTGCTTGAGATTAGAAATCCAAGTAATTTGAGCTTAGGAATGTAGTAAATGGTAGTATGCAGAAGTAGGGTAGAATAAGGATTGATAACTTTAATTGTGCATAACTTATTTTGAGTTTGCATATGTAATTTTCATCTAATTTCCATCTAGTGGTTAGAGGGATAAAAATCATGTATATATACTATTTTGGTGCTTGCATGGGTTTTAAAAAAGGTCTAGGCTGACCCTAGGAGGTCTTAAATTTGAAAATATATCCATTGGTGGAAAAAGGAGGGAAAGGATAATAACACCAAAATTAGGATACTAGCACCATGTGGCGCTACTATCCCTATTATGGTGTTAGTGTCTAAGTGGTAAAACTTGAGGCATGAAGGGCCAAAATGTCAAAATGAGGGTTTGGGACTACTTTAGGGTTGTCAAGGGATGCCTATGGCTTACATGAAGGCTGGATAAGTTTGAAAATAGGCCCTAAGCTAGGTCTAGGGATAAACTAAGGATAAGTGGTATCAAGTATCACTCTTAGCACTCAAATGCCATTTTTAGGTGATTATAAAAAGTCATCATTGAATAATACAATTTATTCACACCCTTTAATACATGATGTTTTCGTATCATACATAATAATATGGACCAATTGAAAACATTTATTATCTCACCAAAAAGACTCCATAGGGAGATTTTCCATATTTTATTTCACTAAAATACATGACTCACACAAAACATTATCTCTCCTTAAAATAAGTAAACCATGAACCATACCATTTATCTGAAAGTCCACTAAAGAGTGAATAATTAGATTTATATCTCTCATATGACACAAATGTTATGGTGATATTATACTTGTTTCAACAACTACCACTATTCTTGCATAGGAGGAAACATTTTAGAATGCACTCTAACCAAAATTTCTATCCTTATATCCTATATAGACATTTTTGTACCCATCTTTTGACTAAGTTTATGTAGATAAACCCATTTTATAAAATAATTTGAAATGTTTATTTCAAATGGTGACTAAATAAAGAAGATAATTTCAAATGTAGGAACACACCAAACAAAACCAAGCTATATATGTTTTAACTTATAAAATGTTTTAAAAAATCATAAATTAATTAAAAAAAATAAAACTTATGTCTCTAAAAGAAGACATATGGTAATCATCTTACAATCACCTAGTCTTGGAATAATGGAATTGTAGACACTAAATTTGAATTACATAGTACCTCAATATTATAAACTTATAAATAACCTACCATTGTTTTACCCTTTAGTTCTAAGTTCTTCCCACTACTAAAAGGATTGTGTTCACTATTTCTCTATGCCAAATTACTTCTCTTAGTCTGACCACTATTATTCTGATGACCAAGCCTTAAGTATTATGTAAAATGTTATAAATCTAATCATCATCATTCTCTACAAGTTTTAGACTTGTATCTATTTTCTAGCTTCTTGGACACTTGCATCCCTACTAGATGCCTATGTCAATGCTAACACACCTTTTCAAATTAAGTGTCTAGTGCCCAAAATTCATTCACTTTGTGAATGAAATGTATCTTAAAGGTCAATCTATGTTCTTTAGTGTAATAAAATGGATTGGTATATATATACAAGATCAATCCTCATTCATTCCTTACCTAACAACCTAGAAAATACCAAGAACTCACAAGGAAACTTACCAAAATAACTCAATCAAGAATTCAAGTGAATAAATATAACCTATTCATCCCTATTTCCATATCAGTCATATGATCAGTATCCCTATAGGTTTGAAGTATTAAAGGATCATCCCATGAGCCACATTTTCTAAGTTATAATCTAGGTAATTATATGTACTTAATTATCACACATTACATCCTTATGCATACATAATATAACACATAGGGGATAACTACATAAGTATAAGGTCCTTTTTAAAGTATTGGTTATGTAGGCAATGCCCATTGATAAAAGCAACTCTGGGGTATCTTAGCACCGTGTGCACACTAACCCATTTTTTCCATAGTCACTCTAAGGGAGAGGAATCTAGGGTTTAGTAATTTGAAAAAGAGTGAAAAACTACACAAATGATATGTATGCACCAAAATAAAGGTGATATAAAACCTAGAAGGCTCCATGTAATCATATCTAGATCTAGTCACTATTTTATACTATACACCTGCATCTAACTCAAACACCAGCTTGATGTAATTGTTTATATTTGAAGTAAGAATCTAAGGCCACATAATGTAAAATTATATAATCTGATGATTATTCCAAGGTCCTGAGCTAATCCACTTCTAACTTGTTTCAACCTAGATCTACATATGCACAGTGAACCAAGTAATCTTATTTCTAATTTATTACAATATCAATCAATAGTTGTATTTTTTATTTTTAACATATCTTAGTATTATAAATTCATAATATTATTTATTTGAGTTTTTAAATTAGTTAGAATACTAAATATTTATTTATCACCCTTGTGCTTATTCATTTATATATTCTTAACCCTATAATACCCTTGTACCAAAATTCAATTTAGGGTTAAACATGAATTTAATTTTATTTTAAAATGACCATTATAAAGTCTATGGATAAATGGAAATATTAATTTCACCTTTTATTTTCATGCATTTCCTATGAGCTATGTAAAAAAAATAAATGAAAACCCCTTTATCACAATGTTTTTAAATAAAACAAGTAATATATGTGATCACTAAACAAGTGAAGATACAAACAAAGAAACTTGGTCTCCCCAATGAAGTCAAAAAATAATAGAGATCACCAAGGGATAAATTAAACTTTTAAATGCCAAATTTCTATGAGAGCACAATGGTTTGTTGATTTTATTTTTAAAAATGTTTGATTCGATTGATTTGAGAAGACATGTAGGTCATGAAATGAAATGTGATCCCAATTTTAAGATATATCAAAGTGAAAACCAAATATTATAGGGGTTCATGAGGGTACATAATAGAATATACATGATCATTTAATTAAACTCATATTTTTACAATGAAAAATAAGTGATAAATGCACTATGGAAACCTCATGAAACTAGTTAAAGGAGACATTTTACTTTTTCATTTTTTGCCTTCTAACTTGGTTTATATGTTGGAAAAAAATGAGGCAAAGATGGATATTGCTCATAGGTTTGTATCTCAAGCTAAAAAAAAAGGGGGTATTCATTTTTTCAAAAATAATGGGGGCATGTTGGTCATAATAATATAAAATATAGAGAATGTCTATCTAGGATTTTTAAGGTGTTCTTTTATAGACCAAACTAATCTTGAATAGATTTATTTGGTTAATAGAGATGGCTAAAAAGGTAGATGGTTAGGTAGATAAAGGGAAAGTGTGTCCAAGAGTCAAATATATGCTCATTGCCTAAGTGTGTCAAAGTATGTTAAAGTTGATGTTGCTAAAGTGTTAAAGACCAAATTTAGGTGTCTACAGGATCCTCCTTCCCTTTATGACAATTTGTACATAGGCTTGACCATCTCTACTCACATTACCTATATATATGGCATGAATTTAGATCCCAAAGATAACATAGAGGTAGTGAATGAATAAAATAATGTAAAAATTAATTAGGAATCTATTTTTGATGGTGATAACATGCCAAATGTTGATTTTAGGAATAAGTTAGATGACCAAGATTTGCCCTTGATACTTGCCTATTTGCTATGTATACTTAATTTCTTATTTATTTTATAATGTTTTTTAAATTTTTACCAATCATGGGAAGATAATGGCTCATGGTGATGGTAAATGACTAATTTCAAACTGAAGTGCTTGGCTTATTCCCACTTCCTAAATGATGACCTATGCATGGAAAGTGTTGTTGAAAATGAATGTGGTGGTATGGATGAGTTTATCCCTAATGTGGATAGAGGAAAACTATTCAATAAAAATCCCTCACCCACATTGGATTGTATTCCTATGGAGTCAAAATAATTTGATAAGTCTAAGCATGTACCAAGAAAAATAGGCAAGGAAAATAAACCCAAGCCTAACATAGAAATAAGTGGGGATTGCATTTATCCTATTAACTCCTTGGTGTTGATGAACTATTTCTCTAGATATGGTGAAAACTATAAAAGTTAATATCTCTTCTTCTATAAGTAGGTTTGCTTCACTGATTTTAATACATCAGATCACCTTGAATGTTGGTTCTTCCTCTAATTTTTCTACCACTTTTGGTGAGGTTGAAGTGCCCCTTAAATTTTAACATTCTTCTCAGTAGCTTCTAGGATATATATTCCCAAAAACCTCCTTATAAAATGATAAATGTTTTTTCTGGGTGATATTGTTGTATCCTTTTTAACAAAAATCCCCGATTTTGGAGATTTTTAATTCCTCTCTTCTTTCTTTGGAAGCTAACCCTAGTAGAAGGTATTTGATTGGTAAATGTATTGGGGATAAAATGTATTTTGTTGAGCTTATCCATTGGGCTAAATTTATTTAGACCACTATTGGTGATAATTCTTTCTCCTTATTAAATAAAGTTTTTTCCTTGTTATTTTCCATATGGTTATTGATAAGGAATTGATGGAGTCTTTTGGTCCTTGGTTTCTTGGTAATGATGATTTATTTTTATACACTTGGTATCCTTTCTTTGATATTTCTTCAACAAAATTTTCTACTAATCCTTTATGGTTTAGATTATATAATCTACGCTTAGCACTTTAGTTTCCTAATCAAATTAAATTGTTGGTCAACATGGTGTGTTACTTTGTTAATATTGATGAAGAATCAATGAAAAATATATTTATGTGTGTTTGAGGTTTAGTTGATCTATATAATCCTCTTACCCATTCAATTTAGATCATGTATTATCTTGGCTCATGGACCCATTTTATCAACTATGATGGCATCTTGTTGAGATGATTTTGATAAAATCAGACTGGTCATCAAGTGGAAACTTACTCTTATCAAGCTCACCCTTATTATAGTCCCAAGAAACATTAGAGAAATAAGGATGGCCCACTAGATCTAGCTTCATTTGGTGAAATCCTGGAAAAATATTTTTTGACTCTTTCTCTCTCAATTTAGGTGTTGACCCATCCTATTCTCAATAGATACAAGCCCACTCTCCCTCCCCTCCTAGTATTTAGGATCCTTTTTGGGGAGATTTTGATAATAAATCATAGAGGGTCAGGTTAGGTTTTGATTTTGAGGGTCCTCCTCTTAAATCCTCTATAGGGTGTAGTTCCAAACAACTTGTTTCCATTCCAAATGACATTTATTCTACTACGTGAAAAGGTAGAAAGATATGTGTAACGTTTAAGGATGGTTTATTTGGTTGTCATTGAATGAAAAGGTATAAAAATAAAGTTAAATTGTCTAAGTATGGTCTCTTTAGTTTTTATTGTCAATGGTTTGTAGTGGACTTTGTACGATATTATTTCTAATAGAGGGAGAAGATTGATTTCTACTCATGGGTAGCTCCTTTTATTTTGGTTTGGTTTTTCTCTCTACAAAACTATTTCCTTGCTGAAAATTGGTTGTCTATTTTTTGTAATCTTGTTGATAAATGGTTATCTATTTGCTACATTTTTTTTTGAAGGATTGTTAACCTGTTTTAGTGTAGGATGTTTATTGGTCCACTTTGGTAGATTATTTTATTATTTGGCCTTCTATGTCATGTTGTTGAGGTATGGGTTATCCTTTTTCCTTGTCCTTCATTATGGTCTTTATGTTGTTTTTTTTAATTTTTTAGTTGCAAGGGATTAGGAACTTCTTTGTATCCTAGATCTTGTTAGTAGCTCTATATTTTAAAAGATTTATTTATTCCATTCATAGTTGTAGTGAAACATGTTTATCCTTATCAAAATATATATTCAATCACATTAGTTACTTATAATTAACTTTTGAATATTTTACTAAACCTTTTCAACATAATTTTGTTATAGGAATGTTATAGGTAGGAACATAAATTAGATTCATATGTAGATCTAAAGATGTCATTCCTATCATATCAATCTTGTTGGCATTAACCTCTATTATAATCTATAAGTGGTAAGTGATTATTGTTAACCAAACATAAAACTTCATCGATACATCAAATAATTCCCACTTGTATATTGCCTTCTAATATCATTATGTCTTCCATATAATCAAAAAACATGCATAATAAATTGAAGTTTGTAATGTAAACTATATATTTCTTTTATGGTAATTGTAACCTGAATTTCAAAGACATTTGATATGTGTGACTCATTCTCTACATTAAGACCTAGACCAAGTCATACAACATATATATTTCATTTAATAATTATTCCTATTAAATAATATAAATGAATACATGTAGATGATATTTTGTGATTATATAGCACCTTAGCCTTGTACACTTGGAAAACTCATGACCATGGTTATTTCTCTGAGTTCTACACATGATTTACTTTTGAAAGCCTTGCATATTCTCTATCTTGTGCCCCTTTACCTATCTCTTAGTTTGAATATACTTATATTGAAACATAAACATCCCATCTTTCCTAGAATGCTTAAAATGTACCTATCTTACACCTCTACAAGTTTTAAGCCTATGCCTACTCTCTTTCTCCATGTACATTAATGTTTGATTTAGATAGTAGAATCAACATTACTTTCCTAGCTCGATGTAAGTGTCTAATGCCCTAAAAGTCATCCAATTTTCCAATGAAATGTACTATAAGGTTGGCATAAGTGATTTAATGCAAGTTATCTCTAGATAATATTGGTATAAATAAAATATCAACCCTCATTCATTCACCACCTACAAAACCTAGCAATAAAACTAAAAGAGCACTCAAGAAACACTCAATTTGCCAAAAGCTTTCCTATTATGCCCTATTATGATATTAGTCAAAGGAACAACCTATCTATAGGTTTGAATTACTAAAGGAGTAGTCATAAGGTCATATTTTCCAAGTTACAAGCTATGTCACTTTTATACTTGTTTTATACCTTGCATGATTACACACAAGTCAACACATAGGGGAGAACTACATGAATCTAAGGACCTCTTATGGAGTATTATATATGTAGGCAGTTCCCTTTTACAATGGGGTCATTACAAGTTAGATTAACATTGTGTGTCCACTAACCCATTTTTCTCCAAGGTTACATTAAAGATGCAAATCTAGGGTTTTTCCATTTCACCAAGAGTGATAGTCCATAAACCAAATTTGAATGCATTAGAGTGAAGGTGAAGCCAAACCTAGAAGAATCTAAGTGATTGAATAATGTTTTAGTACATATTATATATATGACACTAATATCAATATCAGACACTAGTGTCAACACAACTATCCTAGGGTAATATAAGTGTCCAGAGAGCTAGAGGCACTAAATCCAAAATCTAACAATTAATCTAAAATCTAATTCCTAACTACTTCTCACTTGTACTAGATCTAACATTGTATTAACATAAAAACTAAGTAATTTATCTTATTTCATTTTTATATATAACATAGTTTTACTTTTCATTAATAGACTAAATAAGTTTTATAAATTTAGCATATAATACATCTAAGAATATCACATTAATGTGCCTATTATAGATCTAATAGTCACCCTTGTACCCTATCATTTATATATCCTTTACCATAAATACTAAATATGATCCATATCCAAATTAGCATTGAATATTTGGTGAACTCTAACTTTGAACATCAAACCCTAGGTCACATAGGGTTTTCTAATATTTTTGATTACTATAGTGTATTTAAAATTTTAAAACATATTCATTTATGAAGCAATAGAGAATGTTGGTACAAAAACCTTATTCCAAGTGAAATATGAAGAAGAACTAATTACTCATCTCAACAAAAATATGAGCTTAATAGATGCATTTTTATATGTTATAAGAGATGAAATAAGCAAAAAATATAAAACAAAGGTTGCTTAACCTAGTAATGGTGAATATTTATAAATTACTATAACTCAACCCACACTAAAACTTAATACATCTAATGGGGGAAAAATTATGTGTTCCAAATTTTATTCCCTTAAAATAGTATTGATACATGTATTAGGAACTTACTTTTTGTTTCAACACAAATACCCATTTCAATGCCTATTACTACTCAAAACATGTTTCTAGCCCCTACGATGATTATTCAAATTACTAATCAAAATCCCACTAGGCCTATAGTTCAATCAATCAAATTCATAAATATGTTATAGGATAAGGTTAAAAACATTAAACAAAAGGATTAAAAGTCTTCACATGCTATATATTTGTAAGATATATTGCATAACCATCTTACACTTGAGATCTCTTTGCACCCTTTGCTAACTAGATTTGTTGCACCTATGTTCACATTTTATGATGGAAAGGTTGATCCTAAACAATATTTTTGAACCTTCTATGCAACATGCCTTAATTATCCTTCAAATGATAAAATTTTGACCAAACTATTTTCTAAGGAGCCTCAAGGACTATGATTGAAGGTGGTTTTATGACTTACCTCTCCAATATATAAAAGCATTCAAAGCTATTTAATTCTAGTTTTTGGCACACTTTTCTATTAACATTACCAGAAAGGTTTCTTATACTCAATTTGTAAAGATAAAACAAGGAACCAATGGACTAGTCAATGAATTTGTCTTGAGATATAAGACAATGCTAACTAAAATGACCAATCTTATGGTAGATAAAGAGTTTTAAGACATATTCAAAAAAAGTTTGATTGCTCCTTTACAAGAGTCCATTGTTTTCTAAAAGTTTCAATATTTTTATGACTTATGAAATGTTTTATGACACCATGAAATTAAGCTTATGTCATTAAATAATCTCAACTATATAGAAAACACACCAGTTGTACCTACATCTAGTAAAAAATTTACAATTAAACCAAGTTATAAGGTAAAACCTCCTGAGAATAAAAAATAAACAACCACCACAATTAACACAATTACACCATAACCTAGTTAGATTGTCATATCTAATGCATCAAGGAGATAGTTTATAGGTTTACCTAAGCCTCCTGATTCATTACTCTCATGGTTTCTAGAGTTTCATCTTATATATCTCCCTTATCCTATAGAGGTTAATTTAAATAGACCTCTACCCAAAGGATATGATGCAAATGCTTATTATAACTATCACCAAGGCCCTAGGAATTATATGAATAAATGTTTTACCTTGAATAATAATATCCAAGACCTCATAAATGACCAACAAATTACATTTGATGAACTTCTAAATCAATTTGGTACACAACCTCATGATCACCATACATAGAAAATATTTAATAATCCTTTGTAAGACCATTCTAAAAAGGAACCAAAAGTTCAAATAGCATAGAGTGCACATCCTCTTCCATAATATTATGGACACCCACTATATGGGGTCATTGGTACTTACACAAGACATATACCTCCTATGGTTATCAAACCTACCATTTCCTTTGATGATAGTGAAATTAAAAATGATGAAACTGATCTTAATTCTCTATTCATTCGAGCGTACTTTGATAAACATCCCATACACATTGTTATGATTGATAATGGTGCAAGTCAAAAATGTTTACACCATGACATTATTTATGCATTTGGGTTATACTAATCACTATTTACACCCTTATACTAGATTAATTAGACCATTCTTTTGGCTCTAAATTTTGGCTAAGTATTGCCCATTTTGGCATGGGATCGACACAACGTAGAAGGACCATAACAAAAAAATACTATGGCATGACACTTGATAGGCACAGAAGCACCATGGCATGAAACCTATAGGGAATGAGAGGACAAAGGCATGTAATCCCTAACATGAGAGGACCCAATCAAATAAGAATTAGTCATAAGGAACCCAAGAACATAGGACTCAGAATTGAACCAATTATTCATGAGAAACCTGAGAAAATAAGAATTAGAACTAAATTAGAAAACTTAGGGAGAGCATGAGAAGTGAGAGTAGTTAAGGATCGATTCATATGGGACACCTAACCCTTAGTGATTATAAGTTTTGTACTAACTACAAGAATATGAATACATGGAAACAAGGATCCAACATAGTATGAGCATATAGGGGGCACAAAGGTTCAACTCCTTAGGCAAAGCTAGTTGATTAAGAGCCACAACTCTCAATCTATTGAGAGTTTATTGGTTATTTATTCTTTTCATTAATCATGTAAACACTTGGTTAGGGATAAAAAAGTATAAATACCCCTATTTTAATGGATGGATGTTGTTGATTTCAGGATTCTCATGCTAAATATATGAGTTATAGACATTTCCTAATTTTCTTATGTTCATGACAACTGAATATGTTGTCTTGAGTTGAGAGTAATAACTATGAATTAGTATGGAACCTAACTTACCTTTTATTTTTCTAAAGTAACAATGTTAACTAGTGATGGTAGTAGTCTATGTAATCATGGTGGTAGAGCTTGGAAACACTAGAATCAAAGTAGTTTATTTTTTGCTCTTACATAGTATCTATTTAATACATAAAAGGAATAATATGACTAAGGAAATAACATTGAGCAATAAAACTTGTGGGAACTGGTCTCTAGTTATGCACTTTGGGTGAGCATAAAGGACCATGGTCTTGCATGAAAGGGATATTGTGCTATCTCATTAGGATATACTCCAACACCAAATCTATAGTAATTATATAAACCCCAACATTTTGGTTTTGTTATCAAGACCCAACATGATTGGTGCTCAATCATGGAAAATGTTTGAGTGCATTACTCTTAAAAATATAGAATAATGGATTACTAGAGTTGAAGATAATTTTGTAGTTATTTACCTTAAACCAGGAGTTTTTGCATGGTAGTGGGTAGAGAAAAATCTTTATAATGAACTGTATGAAACTTTCTTTGATGAGATCCCAATTCATTTGCATTCTTGTCTCTCTGCATATGCTCAAAGATGGTCCCAAAAGCTTAGGAGAAGATAGTATTTTAACCTAGAGAAACAAAGAGATTTAGTATGACTTGAAACCCCATGGACTAGAGATATTAACATTTAGTGGAAATGAGTTTTGAATAGCTACATTATAGAGTACACTATAACCACCTATTCATGCCCTGAAGAAGCCAAGTTCCAGTTCCTCTGAGAACTATGTGGCCATTATATTGGACATCTTTCTTTAAAAATCAAGAAGTTATTTTTTGATTTAGGACTTGAGACTATGCCAAAAGAGAGTTAAATCCTTCTGTGCATGAGTTGCACATTTGAGAGGGGAGTAGAGGAGAGTTGGTAGAAGATTATGGGTTCAGAATGGCAGCCAGTCAGTGGGCATTATGGAAGTAAAAGTATGATTAATTTCAACAAAGGATTATAGGAGTCAAAAACATAGGAAGGAATAGAGAAAACTTAGAAAGTGTTGTTAGGATCCATAGGGAAATGAAGGCACACAAAGATGAACCCATCACTTTTGAGCTACACCATATGCCACTAATATCATATGAAGGAGAAACTATCTAGATGGTGGGAACCAAATAACCAAGTCTGAACTAACCAGGCTCCATAAACATAGTACATGTTCATGCTCTTGAATAAAATAAAGTACACATACATAATTGGGACATAGAAAACATAGAATCATAGACTAAACTAGTAAGGGATACTAAAACTGAGCCATTTGACACACATACAGACTTGACACTTTCCTTCTCCCTTCAAGGTAATTTCATGGCATAATTTGGGATGACTAAAGGGCATATCCTTTAAAGTGGATAGATTACATGTGCAAGTTTGGTTAATCACCTGGCTATTGCACCTCATATCAAGAGTGTTACTGGTGGAGGCACATGATGACGTAGTTAACTTTCCCCTCAAGTGAGAGGGAGAGGTTTTCAAAAACCACCAATTTAGGAACATAAAATAATAATGGTATTTAATGAAATGATGCTTCACTTACCAAAATATTGAGGTATAGATAATTCAATTGAGCATGTCCACAAATGCGAACTTATTTTGAGGGTACGAGGCATCACCTCTTTTGAGTGTAAAGCCACATAGTTTGTAACTATAATTTTGGAGTGCATAAACAAATGGTATATAAATTTTGACCCTAAAAAATATGTCATTGATAATGATAAACTTAAAAAAATATTTATTCAAGAGTTTGACATTTTAGAATTTGAACATCAAAGCATAACCATGCTAAAGGACATCAAATAAGAACTTACTAAAAGTGTGAAAGATTATGACAAAAGGTTTAAAATGATTTTTTCAAATTTTTATTTTAAAATAAATTTTGTGTAGTATGCACAATGGTTTATGGGAGGTTTTTTACTACCCTTCTAATGAATATTATATTAGAAGACTTTCAATATCACTCACAAAGCCTTAGAAACTACTTTCCATGTTGAAGTAGTTGGAAGTATCGATATAGGGATAAATCCATTCATGGAAGCTCAGATAGCTTCAATGGAATCATATCTTGAAAAATTAAATACAAATAATGCACGTGATACTCATAATTGTCTTTGGTACACTGACTATGAATCTAAAGGTCACACCCAAAGTAACTAGCAATGAAATAATATCCATATTGTAATGAAGCATTCATGTGAAATCTATCATAAAGAACATGATGTACATTATTTCCCTATTTTTTAGTAAGAAATAAAATCAAAGGTGTTTGATAATTGTAAGATATGTGATGCCAAAGAGATTATCTAGATTACCCTATATGTGTATTATATAAAAAGGACCACCAACTAGAAGAGTGTCCTGACTTGTATGCATCTATCAATAAGGAGAAAAATGAGAAGGATGACAACATGATATGAGTTGAGAGACCACATTATAATGTGTTTTTAGGTATCCAAACTATTAAATAAGTGAATATTACCATGCATAGTGGAGGACAATCTCAATCTATCTCAAATTCTATTGAAAAATTTCAACATGAAGAACCATGAGCAAGAAAGTATCATGATGCCCAATAGCAGAAGGATATCCTCCAAGATATGATGGCATTGGTATGAGAAATATAAGGAAATATTCAATTCCTTAAAGATAAAGAAGTAATCTAGCATGGTAATATGTAAAATGCAGCTAAACCATAAAATGTGGCATGTGATGACTTCCAATAACTGTGCAAGTGTATGCTGGATGAGGACATTGTCCCATAGCTAAGTGTTTGGCTTAAGAATCAAGCATAAGAAACACATGATGATCAAACCAAAGTAACTTGGTAGATTGAGGATCATCACCTCAATCATTTTCAAAGGTAGGATACTCCTATTCCCTTTTCCCCTTGAAAGATAGAGAGATACTAGTCAATGATATCATCAATAGATAGGTAATCTAGGACATACTATTTGACACTAACATAGAAGTGAATGTTTTCACCAAAGATGTCTAGAAAAAGATGGATAGTCCAGAATTATAAAAATCACCTCATGTGTTTTTCATGGCTAACAAGACTCATGCTTTACCAATAGGTTTCCTCAAGAATGCCATGGTTGATATACTTAGAATACCCTTCAAGGCAGATTTTGAGGTTCTTAAATTAGCTAAGGCAGATGACTTCCTAGATATATTGGGATAGTGCTATGAAAATAATGTAGATCTATGTTTTAAGAAGTGATATATTATTTTTGAGAACATTTACCATGGCATTGTTATCCCCTTGGATCAAACATAGGGGACCCCTTATATAGAACATGTTAATGTGGAAGAAGACATTAACCACATCTATAATGTCACTGTCAGATATGATGAGCAAAAGGATCTAACTCGTAATGGTGTTCCTAGAGGTCAAACATTTAGTCCCTCTCTAACTCTACAAGAAATTCTTGTAATTGTAGGTCACATAACAATTATGACCTCACTAGATGAGTGTGTAGTGTAATTAGAAGTTAGGAGACCATTCCACACTAGTTTCATAAATGTCACACATTTGTGCACCTTGTCACTAGTCAATTTATGATGGAACCAATCATAGAGGCACATATTAAAATAATTAATGAGGTTCTATGGTTCCATGGATAAATGGAGGTACATGACTTCATACATCACTTTGAAGAATTCTATGACACCAAAAGTGATCATATGAGGTCATTAGTTCATCTCTTAGATGGTACAATTGTAAGATGGTGGTGAACCCATCATGAATGACTCCTTCAATGGGACCAAGTATGATCTATCTTGCATCACTAGTTTCATCATAATAATAGAGTCAGGGGAATACTTAGCTACATTAGAGTACTACCACCTGAACGTCATATAGAAACTTGTGAGCAAATGTGGATAAATGAAGAGTCATACCTATTAGATTACTTATGGGTGCATTTATTCTATGGAACTTTATGTACCTAGGCAAGGGAATTATATGTTCATTAAGAATGACATATGGGAACTTGATTTTGGCATCTCTTGAAAAAAAACATGAAACTGACCCTATCTTATTCCTCTCCAAGAATGGATTTACACCTCACCCTCTAAGCCATATATGAAGCAATTGTTTATGACCCAAGCCCCATTTAAGATCATCTAATAAATATTCATCATGTTCTTCAACAACCTTTATATCTCTTTAATGAAACATCAACACAAGTTATCTCGATGCCATAACCAATCCTTGATCAAGAATAGTGCGAATAAATACATCTAGGAAATAGAAGCTAGGGTTTCACATGGAAAATGGTGAAGGATCCAATCCATTTAAAAATTTGAAAACCCATTTTTATTTCCCTATAGACTATGTCACATGAGATATTTATGATATTGGTGCCGATCTAGACAACCCTTAAAATGGGCCCATTTAGACCATTCAGTGCAACATCAGTATAGAGAAAGAACCAAAGATGGCTATGGTAGGAAATTACTAGACTAAAATGGAGATTTAAAAAATATTTGAGTTATTAACGGAATATCAGGATGTCTTTCCAAGATATTATAGTGAAATAAAGGGAGTCCATCCATCCTTAAAAAAATGCATATCAAGTTGATTGACGGTGCTTAACCGGTCAAAAAGTGGCCATATAGATTGAATCCTAATTTACAAACACATGTCAAAGAGGAAATTGATAATATGTTGTATGCTAGAGTAATCACCCCCATTGATTAATTTGAAAGGGTTAGTCCCATAGTAATTAGTATCAAAAAATATGGATGCATCCATATTTATGTGGAATATCAAGTACTTAATGCATCTTGTGTCATTGAACCCTTCCCAATGCCTTTTATGAAGGAAATCCTTGAATGATTTGCTTGTTGTGAGATATATACCTTTAATGATGGATTCTTGGGATGAAATCAAGTATAAATAGCTAAAGAGGACCCACTAAAGATAATGTTTACCACTAAATAGGGATCCTTCACATATGCTGTCATGCCCTTTAGGCTTAAGAATGCCCTAGCTATGTTCTTATGAGTAACTATTGAAACCTTTAAATATTTCATCCATAAGTTTCTTCAAGTTTAATAAAATGATTGGATAGTTTATTTTCTGGTCAAGGACCATTGTTATAAATTTATTACTACCAGGTCTTAAAAATATCTTTGAACTTAAAGAAGTGCCTATTTTATACACCTTTTGGTGTGTTGTTAGGACATATCATTTATAAGGAAGGAATTTTGGTAGACCTAATAAAGGTATTTGTTATTCTTCACCTCCCAATGCCCAAGACTTAGTGTAAGGTCTATGCATTTCTAGGCCATCGATTACTATATAAAGTTCATCCATGGATATGAAAAGATTGACATGCCCCTAGAGGAACTTATAAAGCATAATGAGTACTTCATATGGAATTCCTCCTGTAAAGAAGCTTTTGAAACATTGAAGGACAAATTGGTCACTAATCCTATCTTCTAGTTTCTTAATTAGATAAAACCATTCCATGTCCATGTTAATGCATCTAGAATGGTCATTGGTGTAATCCTTACACAACTAAGTGAAGGTCACCTAGATCATCCATTCTACTTTATCAGTAGGAAACTCACTCCAACTAAAAGGAATTACACCACTATAGAGTGAAAAGCATTATCAATGATTTATACTCTATAGAAGTTTGATAGTACTTATTGACCACTAATTTTGTCTTCTATACAGATCATGAGGCCTTAAAGTACCTCATCAATAAACCAATGCTACATGGATGGATCTACTACTGGATCATGTTGTTCCAAGAGTTCTAATTTTCCATCATGGGGAAACCTAGGAAAATAAATTATGGAACTAACCACCTATCCTAAATTAAGTTTGAAGAACCATCTCACACCATAAAGGATTAATTACTTGATGTTCAACTCTTTCATGTTACTCATGTACCTGAGGAGTTGGAGGACATTTCCACCTTTTTCACCATTAGCTTAGCACCCAATTATCTCACTTTTTAGGCCAAGAAATAAATTGTGATCCACACCATACCTTTTCAACTCATATGAGGGGATCTTTACAAAATTGGTTGTGATGAGATTCTTTAGTGGTGTGTTATGCAACATGAACATCCCAAGGTACTTCTAAAAATTCATGAAAGTATTACTAGAGGACACTATGCTAGAGAAGTTGCCACGTGTAAAGTTTTAATAGTTAGATTATGGTGGCCTACTATTTTCCAATATGCTAAATTCTATATTACATAGTGTGACATATGCTAGTAGGTAGGAAAACCCAACTGATGAAATTCTATGCATTTATGAATAATTCCTTCTCAAAAACCATTTGATAAATAAGCCATTGATTTTTTTGGCCCCATCACTCTAGTTGGGCAAAGAAAACGTTCTTGATAGATCATCACAACAACTAATTACTTAACATACTAGGCTAAAGTTTTTCATACAAAAGATTGTACTCCTACCACTATTGTGTGTTTCATTTAGGAGAATATCATAACTTAGTTTGGATGCCCACTAGGTTTCAGTAATGATCATGGTGCCAATTTCCCAAATGAAACAATTCATGTCTTACTAAATGAGTTCATGATTGCACATCAAAAAATGACATCATACCACCCTCAAGCCAATGGCACTACTGAGGCCTTCAATAAGATCTTAGGTATCACTCTGATAAATATTTGCAATATTGGCTAAATAGACTAGGATGATAGGGTATTTGAGGTCATTTGAGCATATTAAATGACTTAAAAGTCCCTAAACAAAAGCACCCCATTCAATTTGGTATATGAGAAATAAGTAGTCCTTATAGTTGATTTTTTAGTACCGTATTTGTATATAACACATGTAGGATTTTTAGATGAAGAGGCATCCTTGAAAGCATACTTAGATGCTTTGTTAAAACTTGATGAACCCTTTTTCCTTGCTCATTAGAGTTAGGATGTGGAAAAATGAAAATAGAAGGAATGACATGACTACCACTTAAAGCACAAAATTTTTAATTTGGGCATGAAATAATTATGATATGACTCTAAGTTCATGCACCGTCTTTGAAAACTTTGGATTCACTGGGATGGTCCTTTCAGTATTCACATCATTCAACCTACCAAAGCATTTCAGTTTCAAAGGTTAGATGGCCAATTCCTTTTTGGGCATCATAATGGAAGATGACTCCAATCATATTTCACTTCTAAATATCTAGAGTATTGTAATCATTAAGGCTTTTTCCATTAGTTTAGGATTTCTTGTTTTCAATAAAAGCATTGCCTTTATTACACATAAATGTTTCTTAATGCAATTCTCTTTAATGTACTATTTTTCTTTTCATGGAGGACCATGACTTATTTTAGTGTGGGTTAAAATAGATTTGAAATCTTAATTTAAATATTAATAGGCACACAAATTACATAGGTGAGTAAGGTTCTTAGGGTGCACAATGAATCTAGACACCCAAAGTGTTAAGGGAACACAAGTCATTTAAGGCATGCTAACTATGAATCCTAAAGATAGGGTGTTCCTACAATTAGTTTGAATTTTTAAGGATAACTATCTTCCATATAAAGGAAAGTACATGACACATATATTATCCACTTCAAAGGAACACATGAGACAAGATGTGCCATTAATGTGGAAAAAATAGTTATGGTAAGAAATGTGCCAATGGCATGATGTGATAATACCATTAAAAGAATTAAATGCCAAAAGTGACAATCAAAGTGTGGTGACCATTAAAGATATGAATTAATGACATGAAGTATTGGGTGAAGGGAAAGTAGTAATGACGGTGAACCCCCCTTGAACCTATAAATTGGCCAGTTAACTTTTTTTTTACTCTTTACCTTTGCATTTAATTATGATTAATAGATCTAAAGAGCTGAGAATAAGTGAATACTAGAGTCAAACAAGTGAATAATAGAGATAGAATATGGAGAATTCATGATTTAATATAGGTATTAAAGAAAGTGTTACTTCTAGCCAAACAAAACACAAGGAGAAATTTGAGACACAGGCATGATAGAGAGAGCTTATAGGTTATAGGTTACATAAGTCTACATTAGAGGGTACTCAATATCAAAACTCTGAAGTCATTAAATTCAACCATGTACTCATTTGGAAATGTTGGATGGTCATGCATCAACCTTTAGGCTCTTTAGAGGGTGATGTGGCCTAAAAAAAAGGCCATAAGAATTGAACCATTACCTACAATACCAGAGGAAAAAGAGGTACATGGGGAAGACATGGTTTTTATTAGGGAATAAAATATAGAAGATCAAGTTCAGAGTGTAGAGAGAGATGAAGTAATCATGATGCACCTAGAAAAAAAGACTTAATCATCCCTACCCTTGCCTCTACTTATTAAGTAAATGTAGTATCCAAAATTGGTACTATGTGTGGATAATTGGGTTTCAAAGGTATCCACTTACAAAAAATTTGATTATAACCATTGGTAACCTAAAAATGAGGTTGAAATTCAAAAATAACACTGAGTCTAGTGTTAGAACACTAAGAACCAAGTGGTGTTTGATCTCAAGATCTTCAATGCCTTGAACACTATAGGGTTGTTCTAAATTTTGAATCTCCCATAATTTGGAAAAGCCATGGAGGTGGTTTAGTTCATTCTCTCATGCATCCATGAGGACTATATCTTTTTTTCCAAGTGTATTATGAAGATCACTCCCAAGAGGATAAGCAAGGTCATAGGACTATCGTGCTCAGGGTTGGATGTGGCTGATGACCTAGTAGACATTGAAGAGGTCCAAAACACCACTATGATGCTCATGTACTAGAAGTAGGGCCATGCTATGTACATCAAGAACCTACAAGATCCTACCCTCTAGGTTACTATATGAATCATTATGACTAAGATTGGTGGAAGGAAGCTGACATAACACACCTATACATCACCCATTAGGTCACCCAAGGATTATAATATAATTGAGCTATGCATTTTAGTTGAAATATTATTGAATATGTGGAGAAAATCAATTAGATAGCAAAACATAATTTTTCATGGGAGGTATTTCTTCTCTTAATGGTCTTTGATGAGATCAATGTAATAGAGTACAACTTAGGATTAATTAAGTGGGCATACCCACCACACATAGGCTCCATATTGAGTGCTATAAGGAATTCACATGTTCTCAACACATCAACCCCTCATACAAAATTAAGATGAGGTTCTGGTTTGATGGCATGAGGGAGGCATTCAAAAAGGAGTGGTAGATCCTGAAGGATTTACCCCTTTTGGCTATTGAGCAAGACTAGTTTGTAGTGAAGTAAAACTTATCCATTGTGTGCATAAGGATGATCCCTTTTGGATAGTTTTCTACATGGTTGAATTTGCCATATGCCTTTTTTGTGTGGTATGTAGTGGAATTCATGAATTAGATCTATGATGCATAACCCATTACCTTGGAGGTCAAGAAGATAGACTTAGAGATTCACAGTCTTCAAAAAATGTTTGTATATCTAGGTAAAAAGTACTACTGGGAGAGGAATGAGATAGACCTGATGGAAATTAAGGTCAAACATATAAGGGTGGGAGATAAGGTGAACAACTTGTTTTATATGTTACACCCCTAAAAGGATCTAAAAAGTGGAGACCCTAAGGAAAATCTTCCATCAACACCACCATTAAAGAATAAAAAGAAAGGTAAGCATGAGGCCAATGTGAGTGGTCAACAAGTACAATGAGGAGAAAAAATTTTATTTGCCCCAAGATAGCCTCTCCTTGGGACCTAATTCTCCTATCCTACCCAAGCCACTATGGGTAGATCCAAAAAATATCCCCCCTCTTCTAGTGATTGCCATATTTTTGAAGTTAGACATGGAGGTCATGTGCCAGAACATTCTATCAAATTCTAATGTGCACACTACCAAGAGAAAAACTACCCAAATTGTGGGTATGTATAATAAGGAAGTTTCCACAAAATAGGCACTTATTGAGGAAGTGGCTACTTTAAATCATTAGGTCAAAGAGGCCACAAAGGCAAAAGTGATAACATTAAACCTCTATAAAACAATTTTGGAATAGATATGGTGTTGGAAGATGGTGTACCTCTTAGTGGGGATGCCACAAGTAGTTTAGAGATCCTGGTGAACCTCTTACTGAAGTGATGTAAGGAGTAGACCATGCCAAAAGATGAGGGACTAAAGCTAGTATAGATGTTCACTGATGTAATAAAAGTCTATAAGTGTACCCTAAAAATAGTTGGGGAAGTCATCCCCATTTTAGATGGAAATTTTGAGTGGTTGGTATGCCCAAATAAAATCTTGGAGGCTCATTTCCAAGCTAAAGAATCCCAAAAGCAGTAGATGGTTGATGTTGCATTATTAATAAGGGACTATGTTGAGCTCACTAAGGCATTAAAAGATGTCGAGATGATGGAGGAAACCATCAATACTCATCATCAATAACTAAATGCAAGTTTTACATCCCTCTAAGGATAGGTTGTCAAGGAAGTCTCAACACTTGAAGACATCTATAAGGATCCCACCACATCCCTAGATGAATAGGTCAAGAAGGAAAATGAGACCTCTTCCAACCTAAGGAGATGAAGAGATATAAAGAAGCCATAAAATAAATAAATGTCAAGCTAATTGAGGCATTGTCACATTAGGACAATGTTAGGAAGGAGATAGAGCAAATGGGACCTGCATTTTTGATAGAGGCCACTATCATGACTTAGTATAGAATTAACTAAGAGCTTAGTATGGGGTAATGTTTTCCCCAAATTTGGGATAAGTATTATCCATTTTGGCATGGGACCGTCATGGTGTGGAAAGACTATAGTGTGGAAAGACTATGGTGTGGAACTTCATAGGTGCAAAAGCATCATGGCATGGATCCTATAGGGTGTGAAAGGATAAAGGTGTATAAGCCCTAACATGAGAAGACCCAATCCAAGAAGACTTAGTCACTAAGAACTCATGAACATAGGACTCAAAACTGAAATAGTTAGTCATGAGGAACCCAAGAATATAGGACTCAAAACTAAAGTAGAAGACTTGGGGAGCATGTAGAAAGTAGGAATAGTTAAGGAGTGATTTATATGGGACACCTAACCCTTATTGATCAAATTTTTTTCACTGGTTGTGAGAAGGTAAACACATGGAAGAAATGATCTAGCATAGTAAGAGAATATAGGGGGTGTAAAGGCTTCGGTCCTTAGGCAAACCTATTGATTAAGAGCCATAAATCTTAGTCTGTTAAGAGTCTATTAGTTATTTATTCTTTCCATTAATGATGTAAACACTTGGTCAAGGATAAAAAAGTATAATACTCCTATTGTAATGGATGGATGTTGTTGATTTTTGGATGCTCATGATTAATATATGAGCTACAGACATTACCTAATTTTCTTATGTTCATGATAGCTAAATGTGTTGTGTTGAATTGAGAGTAATAACTAGAACTTAGTATAGAACCTAACCTACCTTTTATTTTTATAAATTAACAATGTTAACTAGTGATGGAAGTAGTCTATGTAATCATGGTGGTAGATCTTGGAAACACTAGAATCAAAGTAGTTTATTTTGTGCTTTTACATAGTATCTATTTAATACATAAAATGAAGAATATGACTAAGGTAATAACATTGAGTAATAAAACCTATGAGAATTGGTCTCTAGTTTCATGCTTTAGGTGAGCTTATAGGACCATAGTCTTACATGAAAGGGCCAGTGCACTAGCTCATTGGGCTAGACTCTAGTGCTAAAGCTATAATAACAATACAAACCCCATCACATTTGATGTGACCTCCCATAAAGTTCTTGGCAAGATTGATCTACATTTATAGTTTGGTCCCACACATGTGGCTACTACATTATTAGTTATACCTTATACAGTTGTCTTTAACATGTTATTAGAATGACCTTGGATACACACTCTTTGAGAAGTATGTTCTATAATGCATTGGTGTGTTAGATACACTCTAGCTAATCGAGTAATTATAGTTTTCAATATTCCATATGAGCATCCTCTTAAAAAAGATAAATTCATACCTAGATAGTTAATTATCAAGCCTATTAAGGCTAATACATTGTAAAATGGTAAGCAACAGGTAATCCCATTTACTAGGTAGCCAATACTTGAGAGACTATTACATCAAAGATAAACCATGGGTTCTATAAAATCCTCATCTTTTATGCTCCATATTCAGATATCTAGAGTACCTAAACATGTTCCTACTATTGTTATTCCAAATAAACCACATCATACATAGAGATGGGTTCTAGGAACACCTATTCATTATATTTTTACTTCATGACCCTAGAGTCCCATTATACATACATCGAGCATCATAGATACTATAGTGATAGGTATTACACCTATACACACTCCTTGGCAATACCACCAATTTATTACACTAGGTTTTGAGTGGTGAGATACTTATGATCACCCTTTGGATGAGTTTATAGGATGATTTTTTTTCTTCCAAAAATACCAAAAAAATAAAAAAAATAAAAAATAAAAAATCACTTTAAGCACCTACATTTTCTATTGGCTCATTGGTATTTATGTGTTAGTTCCATGTTGAGGATTAGAATATCATTAATCCTACATACACATAAACATTCATACACAAATACATGATACACTTATGGGTGTTGGGATTTATATCTATTCATGTCACTTGGATGTTGGTGGAATCCATCTTATACAATCTTGATACACACAGGTTATATGATTCAATGATCACATGACATTATCATGTTTGAACTTACATATGTACTTATACATGCCTTATCCATGATTATATCTTACACATGGTACTTGATATGTTATGTAATTGATATTTTATACTAACACATTTGATCCATAGGCCATTATGACATGTTTATTCTAGTTACTTATGCATTTCCTTTACACACTTCCTTGTGTATTGCCTTGTTATTGTCTTGATTTTTTGAGCATTTGAATATGTTCCATTAGATGCAACCCCTATGCCTATGTTTTGCATTCTTAGACATTTGAATATGTCATTACATTATTGGACGTTTGAATATGTCAGTCCTTACTTTTGTGGACATTTGAATAAGTCATACCCATTCAATTTCATGATATTTGAACATGCCCTTTGTTTGTGGTCTCCTTGAACCATTACCTTTTGACTTGTTTTTGAGTGCTCTTGTGTGTGTGCTTTTTTGCTTGTTGAGATTTTATTGTTACTATCTATACATTGATATGATATTTATCATGCATCTTAGGCCTACATGTGATCATATTAGTTCTATGTGTTTCAATGTTACATCTACTTAGACATATTTAATTCTATGTGTTATATGGTGACATTCATAGATTTGCAACTGTCTTACCCTTTTAAGGTAAACTAAATGCTAGGGGCATGCCATGTTGACATGGATTACACACATTCATAGTTTTATGTTTGGTGGGGGCATGATTTAGAAACATGTTCTCTACATTCATTCAATATGGTACTTATAATTTATAGATTTAGTGGGGGAATGCTTTGGAAGCATGCTCTCCACACCTACTCAATTTTCAACATCTCTAGTTTATGGTGGGGGCATGTTTTATAAACATGTCCTCCACATTGGTGCTTATATTAGATTCATATTTATCCATATATAGTGGGGGCATGCTTTGGAATCATACCCTCCACACTTACACAATTTTTTGAATTGGACAAAGTACATAATTATATGATTCTGATACACATTTATGGTAAAATTCTATACATGGTACCATTTTTACACATAATGTAATAATGAGACAAATATAAGGTGCATATGTTATGAAACATGTGCCTAATATTAAAAAATCCAAATTGAATTCATATTTGAAAACTATTGCACATATTGATACCCAATGAACTTTAAAAAAAATTAGCGAGCCAATCTATTGTAGTAGTTGGTTCACCTTTTGGTATGGTTGGGGTGATTAAATCAATTAATATTTCAAATTTTTTAGTTTTGAATTGATAATCTAAACTCACCAGGTTACAAGTATCATTGGATTGTATGGTTGAGCTAATCTTAATTGACAGGTGGTAACTGACTTTTACTCCAAAGTTGAGGTTATGTGCCTCCCAATATCTCTCTATATATCAATGTCCTATTGGAGTTGTTGCCAGAATCTGAATAATGTGAATGCAATGGAGACATGATCACACAAGATGAAGCAAGTGCACACCACATAGATGCTAAAGCAATTTGAAATTACACAAGAAGATAAATTACACAAGACAAAATGGAGAAAACCAAATTTTGATTAACATGAGATGGCAAAAGTGAGGAATACATATAGGAGAGTATGTAACTCCTCCACAAAAGGTGGACAAGGCACCCCAAAAATAGACTATAACTCCTCCATGAAAGGTGGTGACAAGGTGATAAGAATAGAGAAGTAACTCCCATCAAGGGAGTTACTTATGACACCTATGACACATCTATGACACATACCTCCACATAAGCTAGCCTATCCCAAAAATGTAGGAAAAATCCATGTATGCACAAGAAATACAATTTCCCTAATTAATAAATAGGGAAAAATAAAAACCTACACTCATACCCCCCCATAAGTGTAGCTAGGTGGGCAGTGTGGAAATATAAAATGGGTCCCAGTAATTAGGCATGATGAGGTACCCATGTACAATTACAATCTCTCATAAGATAGAGAAAAGGAGAAAACTCGTAGGAAAAAACTCATCCCCAAAAGAGAGACATAAAATAAATAAAGAGGCTAGAAGGCCCCCCCTAAAGATGATGTTGCTACAAATGTAGACCACACCCCAAGAAGAGCTCATAGATGAATGAACTTGCTCTTGGTGAAAGGTTTGGTGAAGATGTCTGTAACCTACTCTGAAGACTAGAAAAATATCAAGTCAATGACCTGACTATGAATAAGCTCCTAAATGAAATGCATGTGAATCTCTATGTGCTTGGTCTGCTAGTGCTGAACTGGATTCTTGCAAATCTGAATGGTACTCTGGTTGTCATAATAAATGATGGTGGGTTGCCTGATAGGAATGCCAAACTCAAAAAGAATCCCTTAAAGCCAAATAGTCTCAGTAGCTACATTAATAGCTCCCATGTACTCTGCCTCTATGGATGATATAGCAATAGCATTCTACTTCTTGCTAGACCAACTGATAGGACCAAAACCTAGAGAGAAACTATAACCAGAAGTGGACTTACGAGTCTGTGAATTGCCAACCCAGTCTGAATCTGTATATCCAACCAAGTCAACCTCTATGCCAAATCTGTAATGAATCCCATATCTATGTGAACCTTGTATGTAATGCAAGATCCTCTTAGCTGCTTTCTAATGTAGCTCATGAGGTTCTTGCATGAATCTAGAGATAAGTCCCACTGTATATGATATGTCGGGCCTAGTGTGAGTCAAGTAGATGAGACTACCAACAAGTTGTCGATACTTAGTGGCATCAAACAATGGTGAAGAACAATCAGCCTCAAGCTTGACTCCTAATAGAAAGGGAGTTAGATATGTCTTGCAATCAACAATGTGAAACTAAGCCAATAAGTCAAGAGCATACTTAGGCTATGCAAGAGAAATCCCTGAATCTGACTATGAGATCTTGATGCCAAAGAATTAGTGAAACAAACCCAAGTCTATCATGTCAAATATATCCTGAAGAGATGCCTTCACATCTGCAATAGCTGATGAATAACTCTCGGTGATCAAAAGGTCATCAACATATAGAACTAAAATCAAGAGCGAATCATCCTATTGCAAGAAGTAGACATTGGGGTTAGAATGGCACCTAGTGAAACCCACTATGAGAAGGAAGGAATCCATCTTGGTGTATCATGCTCGAGGGGCCTGTTTGAGGCCATAGATATATTTCCTAAGTCTGCATACTAAGGAAGAATCTTGAAAAAATCTTGGCGGCTACTTCATGTAGATCTCCTCCTCTAGGTCTCCATGAAGAAAGGCACTCTTCACATCCATCTGATGTACATACCAACCATGTGCTATGACAATAGCCAAGGTGAGTTAGATAGAAGTCATCTTTGTAATGGGTGCAAAGGTCTCTGAGTAGTCAATGCTTACCACTTGTGAGAAACCCTTGGCAACTAGTCACGCCTTGTACTTATCAACTAACCCATCTACTGCAAACTTGGTCCAATATATCCACCTACATTGAACCATCTTTCTTCCATTAGGAAGTGAAGTCAAATCCCAAGTGTGATTTTTGATTAAGGAAGAATATTCTTCCTCCATAGCACTATCCCACTCAGGTACCCCTGATGCCTCTCAAAAAGTCTGTGGATCTGAAACTGAAGAAAAGAAGGCATGTGGATCTCTCTAAAAATCCCCTCTAGTATGTTTGTCATTTGATTTCTGGTAGAAAATAGAAAAAATAATAATTTGCAGACCTCTTACCAAGAAAAGTGTGCAGTTCTGATGGCGTGGCTGATGCTGCTCCTCCCTCTGTTGCTCCACACAACAATGGCACCCAAGAATAGAAACTAGTTGTAGATATCTATCTTTTCCTATAGAATGACCAAGAGAAAAGGAATTCTACTACCTTTGTTAAAGCCACAACAGATCTAGACAAGATGTCTTGGAAAATTCTAACTCAGAAGCAATATTTTTTTAAACAAGTTTCCGTATGGATTTGCATGAGTTTTCAAGAAACTCTACCAAAGCTCTCAAATGCAATGGATTTTTAAAAGAACTACTAAGTAATCAAAGTAATAATTTTAGAATAAACTAATAGCATAACTAGACACACAATTATCAGAGTGGCTCTGATACCATATCGGAGTTGTTGCCAAAATCTGGATAATGCGAATGCAATGGAGACGTGATCACAAGAGATGAAGCAAGTGCACACCACATAGATGCTAAAGCAATTTAAAATTACACAAGAAGATAAATTGCACAAGACAAAATGGATAAAACCAAATTCTGATTAACATGAGATGGCCAAAGTGAGGAATACATATAGGAGAGTACGTAACTCCTCCACAAAAGGTGGACAAGGCACCCCAAGAATAGACTATAACTCCTCCATGAAAGGTGGTGACAAGGTGATAAGAATAGAGAAGTAAATCCCATCAAGGGAGTTACTTATGAAATTCTTATGACACCTATGACACATCTATGACAGACACCTCCACATAAGCTAGCCTATCCCACAAATGTAGGAAAACTCCATGTATGCACAAGAAATACAATTTCCCTAATTAATAAATAGGGAAAAATAAAAAACTACACTAATATGTCCTTGGATATATGAATTTTAAAATAATTATCTATATTTATTCTAATCTTAGCTTCAAAACCTTATAATGATACATCTTTTAAAAAAAATAACTTGCTAATAGGAAAGGTGGTTACATCGACACATGTGTACTCCTAAACCTTACTCTTTCAATCTCAATCTATTTCAAGTAATTTTGACCTAGATTATATGCACTAATTATACACTATAAAATTATCTTGGTTTTACGTAAGTCACCAAAAAAAAAACTCAAACCCATCTTTAGAAAAGCACTTAAATTTAACTCAAACAAAGACAAGGTGTGCATACACACTATGTACTTATTCCTTTGCTTTAAATTAGGAATTTCATTACTAGATTAAAGGTGGGAGGAAATTTATCTGGTATTTATTGATTATATATCACCTTAGTCTTGTACACTTGGAAAAATAATGACCATGGTTATTCCTCTTAGTTCTACACATGCCTTGCTTTTGTAATCCTTGCATCTACTCTATTTTATGCCCTTGGCCTATCTCCTAGTCTGACTAGCCTTATATTAATGACATAGACATCCCATATTTCTTAGAATGCTTAAAATTTATTTATCTTACACCTCTATGGGATTTGAGCCTATGCATGCTCTCCTTCTCCTTGGACACTAATGTCTGGGTTAGACAATAGTGTTGACATTATTGTCTTGGCCTGACATAAGTGTCTAGTGCCCTAATTTATCCAATTTATAAATGAAACATATTAAAATGGTCAACCTAAGTGACTTAATGTGAGTTATCTCCCAATAAGATTAGTATAAATATAATATCAACCCTCATTCATTCACAACTTACAGAACCTAAAAAATAGACCAAAAGAGCACTAAAAAAACACTCACATTACCAAAATATTTTGTATTCTACCCTATTCTAATATTAGTCCAAAGAAAAAACTAACTACAAGTATAAAGTAATAAATGAATAGTCACAAGGCCATATTTTCTAAGTTATAAGCTATGTCATTATTATATTTGCTTTATATATTGCATGATTTACACACAAGCAAACACATGGGGGAGAATTAAATGAGTTTGAGGCCCTCTTCTAGAGTATTGGCTACGTAGGCAGTGCCCTTTGATAGTGGGTTCATTTTGGGTCAGCTTGACACGTGTGCCTTCTAATCCATTTCCCCCCAAGGTCACATTGAAGATGCAAAGTTAGGGTTTTTCCATTTAACCTAGAATGATAGTCCATGACCTAGATCTGAATACACAAGAGGGAAGGTGAAGCCAAACATAAAAACATCCATGTGGTGGCATCTTGTTTCAATGCATATTCTATATAGGACACTAGTATTAAGATTAGACACTAGCATTGACATAATTATCCCAAGTTGATGCAAGTATCTAGAGAGCCACATCCAATAGATCTAGAATCTAATAATTGATCCAAAATCTACTTTGTATTTTCTTCCCATTTATACTAGAACTAACACTATATTAGCTTCATAAATAGCTAAGTACTTTATCCTATGTCATTTGTACATATATCATAGTTATACTTTCCATTAATAGCCTATCTTAGTTTTACAAATTTATAATATAGTACATTTGGGTTTAACATATTAATTAGCCTATTGTAGATCTAATATTCACCCTTATACCCTATAATTTACATATCCTTAATCCTAATCACTACATAAGATTTATATCCAAATTAAGGTTAAATAATACCTAAAATGGTACTAGCAAATAGTGATCTTTGTTGGTGACAATGATGGGTCACTATGTGGATATTAATTTTATTTAACCTTCCATAGGTCTAGGTTATGAGTTTTTCATACATGTACCAAGAGACATGATAACCATTCTTTCTATGCCACCAAAACAACACATTTAAAATCAATTAATTATGGTAATTAGAGGTTAAACATCAAAATGAAAATGCCAATTTAGTAATGGCTATGTCACTGGCTCCATTGATTCTATTTTATGGTGTTTTTTAGTGTTGGGACTTTACTATCAAAATCTCATGCAAAGGATGCCTCAAATTTGCTCAAGATATTCTACTCAGATTTTGGGTTCCCAAACGAGAAGGTCACACTCTTGAAACTAGCTATTTTATGCGCTACACACCTTACTCTTTATTTTTTGATAACCTCACTTTTTGTAAAAATAATTCCCTTCTTGCATTATTTTTTATGATCCCTTTGCATGTATAACTAAATAAATTTGTTTTAAATTTATAGCATTTTCAGAGAATGATAACAAAGGTAAAGCTAAACTAGTGCCTATATTGTTAGGAAGCATTGATTGCAACACTATGTTTTCGTTATTTGTATATGCTCTCAACAAAGGTTCAAGAGCTTATTTTTGGGCTACACTAAAGCATGTGTTTTATTTTTTATTCCTCCCCTTTCCTATTTATACTCCTACCCTTCTATGTTATTAGGAATACTGAGAAATAATGCCAAATATCTAAGAAAAAATGGTAGATTTTTGAGTGGGGAGAATAAAAACTTTGTTGGAAAGCACCTTTACAACACTGGTGATCACAATGTCAATGCCAATGGTAATCATTACATAAAACTGCAATACAATATCATTTGTCATGTTTATAGTTAGGTGGGAATAGTGTCGTAATGGCATGAATAATTTAGATGGAATAGATGAATTTGCACATGTTTCAAATCATAGAATAATTTTTTTCCAAAAGTCACTAACCTTTATACCAAATAAAACACCATCATTAGTCTTAAAATAAGTAAGAGCACCAACTGCAACACATAAGAATCACATTTTTTTTTTACATTGCTAATTGATAACTTGTGGTTCTAATTGGGTGTGCGAGGTGATGGATTCACTCTCTATAAATGGAGAAATTTAATATGGGTAGAAAAGGAGAAAACTTACCTATGCATGGCAATGTGGTGCTTCCTTATGAAGGCATTGGTGTGCATGTGGGTGCCCACTATCAAAGAGAAACGGTTAGCTACCAAATTACCATGCATATCAATCTTGTGGAGATAGAAACTTTAGGTGGTTTCATTTTTTTTTAACACTAGTTATAATTAGTGATCTGGTCAAATACAAATATTTAATGATATAATATTATATATTTTCAAATTGAGAAATAAAAATACATTAATTAAAAGGTGGTGTTGGGTGAATGTATATCAATAACTTTAAATGTTAGGAAAGTTACATTTGTTCCATTTTTTAGGTTTTGTCATTGTCTATAATAATTTATTCTTTAAGCTCTATTCAGTTCACTTTATATTTACAATCTATTCAATTCACTTTATATTTACAATCTATTTGTTTCCTCTTTCTAACATTTTTTTTCATTGCATGTATGTGTAAATTATCTTATATAAAATACTCACTATGCTCTTTCACTAAATTTCCATATACATGGTGTGGTAAAGTTTAGGTAAATTTTATGGTCATGGATTTAGTGTGATTCACATTATCTATTAGGGTGAAAAAACATAAGATATTTAAAACTTATGTTTATCATTAATTAATATTTTATATTGAATGGAATTAGTATTATAATATATTTAATATTATTATAGATACTTCTAAATTATTTTTAAATATATCATACTATCATATATAATTTATTATTATATTACAATGTGTTATGATATTTATATGAATTTACTTAAATTTAATAATATATAATATTAATATATTATATATTACTATAATAATATACTTGAAACTATTATATCTATTAAATAAAAACTCATTTTCACTATGCATATTTTGGTGG
This sequence comes from Torreya grandis, assembly GCA_037957365.1. Classification (NCBI taxonomy): domain Eukaryota; kingdom Viridiplantae; phylum Streptophyta; class Pinopsida; order Cupressales; family Taxaceae; genus Torreya; species Torreya grandis. Next base: position 379,717 of record JARHVA010003857.1, on the reverse strand, counting down.
TGAAAGTGTGGTTAAATATATTAGACTTAACCTCAATTACCATTGGGGAAATTGCAAGTACTTAACACATTATCAATCTTATGTATAAAGTAAAAGTCAATAAATGAGTTTATTTTTTATATTAAGAGTAAAACACAAGTTTTGAAAGGCCCCTTAAAACTTTTAAAAACCAAAATGAAAGATAAAACAATGAAGGCTCTCATGAAACCAAGCTTAGAACAACTACCAACTAATCAACAATGAACTAAAAACAAACATTTGATCTTCATCAAAACATCAACAAAACAATAACAACAACTAGTCAACACTCCAAAAATACCAAAACAACAACAAATATAGGTAAAATAATCATCTTTATGACCAACTAGTCAAAACATATATAAACAAATTCATAGTTCTTCAAGCTCTTCAATACCCTAGGTGATTAGATCCAGATCTATCTAATTCCTTCAATATCATACTCTTAGTCACTTGATCACTAGTGTGGATCATTCTCTTAGATTTGAATATTATACTACTCACCAAATTCTATCATTCTCCTTGTGCATGGATCCTTCCCAAAAGGCATGAATATTTAGCTTACTAACATGTATTTCAGTTGACACTTGGGCTTTAGTTTGATTCTTTGGCTCAATAGAAACTTTCTTTTTTGATCTTTTTTTATGTTGGACTTGATCATGTATTTCAAGGCATTAATATCTCTATTTATGATATTTATAAATTATGTATCACCTCAATCTTGTACACTTGGAAAACTCAGACATTGATTATTTCTCGTAGTTCTAGACCTTTCCTAATTTTATAAGTCTTGCATATGCTATCTTTCTATGCTCATTTATTATCTCTTAGTTTGATTAGTATCATTCTAATTTCCTAAGACTTATATATTTCCCATAATGTTTTTTACCATCTTATTATCCATCTTTGAAAGTTTGGGATCTGTACCTATCTTCCTACTCTCTAAACACTTATATCCAATCTAGATGCCTACATCAATTCAAGTGTCCTATCCTAACACAAGTGTCTAGTGTCCTAAAGTCATATAATTTTCAAATGAAACATATTCCTATGGTTATTATAAGTGATTTTATGTGAGATATTATCCAAATAAATTGATATAAATATAAGATCTACCCTCATTCATTCAAAACCCAACATAGACCTAGAAAAAACCAAAGTTAGCTTACTAAAAAGAACATATCAAGCATTCAAGTACACAAATATTCCTTATTTTCTATTATTTATATATTAGTCATAGTTAAAACACATCTACAAGTCTTAAGTATTGAAGGATCATTCCAAGAGCTATATTTTTGAAGTTACAAGCTAGGTCACTATTGTACTTACCACACATTGCATGAATCACACACATGACAAAACATAAGGGATAACTACATAAGTATGAGGCCCTCTTTAGAGTATTGGATATGTAATACACACTAATTGATAAATATTTCTTTGGGAAATCTCAATACTATGTACACACTAACCCATTTTTCCCACAACCACTATGAAGATGAAAAACTAGTGTTTTATAATTTGATAAGAAGTGATGATTTATGATTTATATTTAAATACACTAGAGTAAATGTGACACAAAAATTAGAATTATATATCTAATTGCATATAATTTCAATAGATACTCCTTATTAAACACCTACATCTAATCTAGATAGTAGTGTCGATGCAACTATCCTAGGCTAACATAAATGTCTACAACTATAGAGGCCCTTAATTTGGAATTTGATGACTAATCCATAATATTATTCCTATTTACCTTTTTATTGATCTAGATCTATATCTATATTAGCATCAAAACTAGATAAGTACTTTATTTTCATTATAATTTTAATATCTAGCATAATTGTACTTTCTATTCTTAGCATTTAATTCAAAATATTATTTATTTGAATTTATAAATTAGTTAGCCTACTATAAATCTATTTATCACCCTTGTGTTTATTCATTTCTATAATATTAATCCTATATATCCTTATATAATCCATATACAAAAATTAGGGTTAAACATTTGGAGAACTCGACCTTTTATCCATAAAACCCTAGATATTGATCTAAGGTTTCTTGATTCTCTATTTTTGATCCCTTATTTAACAAAGTTTTACAAGTAAAAAATTATATTTTCTTTTCTATAAAAATATTAAATATGGATATAGTTGTTAATTATTTCATGTGTAAATACATCATGGTGTGTGTTACTTGTTAGGTTTCATGTTTGATTAAATCCATTTAATCTATAAGGGATTCAAAATCTAGTTATTCAAAATCCACTACATTTTTGCATTCCTCCTATTGCTCTAATATTTACAACTAATTTTACCTACTAATAAAAATCAACAAAGGGAGTGCATGAAATAACCATCCTCCCCATGAAATATTACCAACCAATCCAATGATATCATTACTAACACTTCAAATTGGACTTACTACATCGTTCATCCCATTATAAAGTTGTTCTTTTGTATGAACTGTGTATGACCACACTACCTTATAATGTTGAACCACCACATGTGGATTCTATTTCAAACTCCATCAAATGGACCAAAAATAATTTATCCTTTGCAAATGAGGATTTTACACCTCAACATATTATAAATATATGCTTGCCACTCTATATCTAATTGTGTATTTGCAATAAAATGGTAAAATGATTTCTTGTGGACAATGGTTCAGGACTCAACATTTTTAACATATCCTTTCTCTCCTTACTTGGCATTAGACCTTAAAATTTGGAATAATATAAAATGAGCATCAATGGATTTGATAATATTTCATGACAAGTATTGGGGCAGATAACATTGAATATTACTATGGGTACCTATATATTACTATGGGTACCCGTATATTACCTACTTTGTGCTAAGTTATGTGAAATGATTTAAAATATAATATTATTTTGGGATGACCTTGGATACATGATATGTATGTAGTCCCATATACTTTTCACACATGCTTAAAATCTAGTCACCAAGGATTCATTTACACATATCCAATGGATAATAATCCATTCAAACATTGTCTAATGATCCAAAAAATAAATAATCCTATACCACAATCTTATCATCCAGATTTTGGTTCTCGACATTTTATAAAATATGAGTATAAAGGATAAGGGTTAGGAAAACTTGAGCAAGGTATAACTCAACATATTTCTCATACAAATAACATTAATGAAAAAATCTTGGGTTTTTTAGAAAAAAATGCATGCAAAGCACAATCCAATCTCACCACACCTTGTTTCCAAATGGCCAAATTAAAATGTATGCATGCTTATACAACCAAGCTCAAATTGATCAAATCTCATCTAATTGATGAGAGTGCCTCCACATAAAGTTTGACATTTTATGAGTTATCCAATGATGAGTCATTACTAGAGTAATTGGGGGCATATAAGGATCTCTCTTACTTTTATTATAAGAATAGGTTTATTCATGCCACCTTTGATCATGATTAATTTGGTGATAGCTTGAGATACCAATGTCTAACATGACACACCCAATAATATTCTTAATACACCATTTATCATAGAGAAAACTACTTTTATAAATGAATAAATAATCAAATATAACTATGGAATAGATAAATATCCTTGACTTGCATTATTTGCTACAATGATGCAGGAGGATGAAGGAAAATATTATCGATAGGTCCTTTTCTGATTGTACCAAATTTTTTCTTGGGATTATTTAGATATGCCTAGGATTGACCCATCGGTGGTGATGCATAATATATTATTATACCCAAATGTAAAATTGGCTAAACATAAAATTCTTAAGATGCATCTTAAGGTGACATTATTGGTAAAATATGAAACTATAAAACTCTTACACAAAGAATTTATAAGAATTATTGAACATTTTGACTGAGTGTCTAACATCGTACATGTTAAAAAACATAATGGTGACATTTAATTTTACACTAATTGCCATAATTTAAATAAGGTTGATCCCAAAGATGATTTACCATTACTGAATATCAACATGATTGTCAATTCCACAATGGGATATAAAACATTTCATTTTATGGATGGGTTTATTGGACATAACCAAATCAAAATTAACCCCATAAATTAATTAAATATAAAATTTACTACACCATGGGGCATATTTTGTTATACATTCATGCATTTTGGACTCAAAAATGTCAGAGCCACATATCAAAGGGACATGACTCATATATTTCATGATTTTATTCACAAAACTATTGAGGATGATGTTGATGATTTTCTTTAAAAATCCAAACATCACAAAGACCATGCTATTGAATTGTACCAAATATTTGAATGCTTGTGAAAATTTAATGTTCTATTAAATCCCTAAAAATGTGTTTTCAAAGTATCTTTGGGAAAGCTCCTTGGGTATAGTATTCCTCAATGTAGCATTGAGGTTGACATAAAAAATAAAAAATATATTATTGAAATTTCACCTCCAACTAATCTAAAGTATTTATAGTTTTTAGAAGGTAGAATTCAGGCTATCAGATGCTTCATTACTTAGTTGGAGGATAAATAATTCCTTTCATGCTTTTATTAAAAATACACCAAATTTATATGGGATGATTTTTGTCAACAAATATTTGATTAAATAAAAGAGTACTGATCAAACTCATGAGTACTCATGCCTCCTATTATAGATAGACCATTACTCCTTTACATCTCAGCCATTCATGAGGCCCTTCAGGCCTTATTAAAATAATATTATGATGATCACAAAGAGTGTGAAATTTATTAAATAAGTCACCAAATAGTAGATTATGAATTCAAATATATAAAAATGGAATTTTTTTGTTTAGCCTTAGTTTTTTCTACCCAAAAAATATGACACTATCTGCTCAATAACGAGGTTCATTTCATAGTCAAAGAGGACCCATTAAAGTTTTTTATAAAGAAAACACACCTAACCAACCATATTGTAAAATGGGTGATGTAAATTATAGAGTTGATCTAATATTTATATCCAAAAAATCAATAAAATTTCAAGTTGTAGATGATCAAGTAGCTAAAACTCTTTTACCAGATCATTTTCCACTTATCAAAGCATTCCATGATGAATTCAAAGTATATAATATATCCCTTAATACATGGATGGTGTTTTTCAATGGATATAGATGTAGAATGTGGGAAGGTACATCTATCATATTTTGTACCCTTGAGGGTGAATAAATTCCCTTATCTTACATATTTACCTTTTATTTCACTAACAACATAATAAAATATGAAGCCTTCATAATCGGGTTATCCATAGCACAAAAACTACATATCAAGGACATTCAAGTATTTGGTGATTCTCAATGGTTATTAATCAAGTTACCAATCAATATCAAACTAAAGAAGAACATATTATACCATATAACAAAATGGAGGATAAACCCAAGGTGATGTTTGATACATTATCAATTGATAATACTCCCTATAAATATGACCACCATGTTGATGCAATGGCTAGCATTGCATCATTGATGCCTTTTGATATCAGTGATGATCATATATACTTTACCATATACTATTTATGGGATCATTCCATTTCTTTTGATAAAATTTATTCCTTATCTGTTCTTGCTACTACTCATAGTTCTATAAACATAGAATGGTACAAGGATATTTATATTTTCCTCCATTAAGCTTATATACCAAATCAATTTACATTGAATGATAAATGAAAATTACAACTTGAAACACTTCATTATGTTATTATTGGTCATGATTTATTGAAATGAGGTTTTGATGGATAGTTTCTTTGATGTTTAAATGAAGATGAGGCCTACACTACACTCTTAGAAATGCATGATAATGAGTATGGTGGGTACTTCAATGGTAGGGCCATGTCCCAAAAACTATTGCTTCAAGGTTAATATTGGCCTACCATGAAACAATATTTTATTGAACATGACAAATTATGTTTAAAATGCCTAAAATATAACAATTTGAATCATGTGTCATCTCATGATTTGTAGTTGATTGTCTCACCTTGGCCTTTCTCCTTATGAGGATTCAAATTGATTGGAAAGATAACCCAATGTCTACCAATGGACACAAGTTTATAATCACAATTACAAAATATTTTACCAAATGGGTGGAATCAATTCCACTTGAGTTTACCACATGAGATGACATATGCAAGTATTTGATGACCATATTATTTCTCATTTTGGCATACCTTCAAAAAATATTTTTGATAATGGATCATCATTCAAAAATAAGACAATGAAATGATTTTATAACACATAAAAATAAAGCACACCTTTTAGACAACATATTATCCATAGGGTAATGGACATCAAGAGGCAACAAATAAATGTATTGTCAAAATACTTGGAAAGACAGTTGATCAATACAATATAAATTGGCACCAATAGATGGTGTATGATTTATGGTCATACTGCACTAGTGTTCACACACCTACCTAGACTACACCTTATTTTTTGGTACATGGTACAAATGTAGTGTTATAAATTGAGATTAAGATACCTTCCTTGCATGTATCTCTTAAAAATAACATAAAATATAATGAATACCATGAAAATATATTGCATCAATTAGAGTAGTTGAGTGTAAAGTGCACACAAGCTACTGAACACTTAAAAATTTACCAAGATCGCATTAAGTGAACTTATAATTTTTTTTTTGTCCATGTGAATTTGTTTTGGGTGATCTAATACTAAAATAAAATAAAAAGAATACAAATACATAAAAGGAAAAAAATGAAATTCAAACCAAATTGGTTAGGACTAGTTGAGATGACATAGAAAGTTAGAAAAGGTGTATACAGCCTAGCTATACTTGAATAAAAACATCTCAAAATCCCAATGAAAATTATGCACTTTAATAAATATATTATGTGAATCATTTTAAATATTCTAAAAGTAACAAAAAAATAAAAAAACACAAAAATACAAAAAATTCAGCATGTACTTATCCTATTAGCTTATTGGCATATATGTTATTGGTTTCATATTGGTAGATGGCATATTAGTATTTCCTATATAAAAATATGTTTCACACATCTTTTGAGTGTGATATAAGCATACACATATACACTATCTATGAAGTTATGAATGTTGGAATTTTCCTTTACTCATGTCACTAGGACATTGGGGACATCCATCTTATTTGATCATGATACATCTAAGTTATATCATTATATGGTCATTTTAGATTATCATGTTTGAGTTCTTATATGTAATTAAAAATGTCTTTATCCATGATTATATATTTCACAGTGTACTTGATATGCTATCTACTTAACATTTTTTAATAACACATAAATCCAAGGGCTAGTATGATATGTTTATGATGGTCATTTATACTTTTCCTATATGTAATTCCTTGAGTGTTTTTCCTTGATATTATTTTATTTGTTGAGCATTTGAATATGATTCATTATTTGTGTCCCCTATGCATCTATTTTCCTATTATTAATAGTTCAATATGCCATTTCTTGTTGTATGGACATTTTAATATGTCATCCTTGATTTTATGGACATTTGAATAAGTCATGTACATTTGATTGTGCAACATTTAAACATGTCCCTAGTTTGTGATCTCCTTGGACCATTTTCTTTTGACTTGATTTTGAGTGATCTTATGTGTGTGTTTGGTTGCTTGTTGAGCTTGTACTATTACTATTTAGATGTTTCCATGATATTTGTCATGTATCTTATGCCTTGATGTGATCACATTCTATGCACTTCAATGATACATTTACCTAAACATATCATTCTATATGCTACATGGTTCATTCATAGTTATATGATTATCTTATCCTTTTGAGGTGAGTTAACTACCATTTTCTATCTTCCCTCACCTCAAAGGGGGTCATATTAGTGAGGCCATGCCATAGATGCATGGATTCCACATATTCATAATTCTAGATCCAAAGGGGGCATGTTTTGGAAACATGTTCTTCATAGTTATTCAGTATACAACATAACTAAATTATAGTGGGGGCATGTTTGGAAACATGTCCTCCACATTGGCTCTTATATCAATTTTTATATTTCTCCATATATAGTGGGGTCATATTTTGTAAACACGTTCTCCACACTTCTTATATTGTCTAGATTCATAGTTATATGATTTAGATACACATTTGTGGTAGAATTATATACATTGGTACTATTATTATACATAATTTCAACATGAGACATATATAAGGTGCATATAATATGCAATGTGCACCTAATATTACAAAATTAAATTAGTTTTAGATTCCAAACACTTTCAAGGACTATCATCACCCACTAGGTTGGACTTTTATATATTGTGTTGAGCCAATCTATTCCATTAAATGGTTCATTTATGATATGGTTGAGGTGATTTGATCACTCAATCTTACCAATTTTATATATTGGTCTTGATTATACCATCCAACCTCCCCAGATATATAGTATGCGTTGACTTTGTTCATTCATTCTCACCAAGTTTTAAGTATGATTGGGTTATAATCTTAATTATCGGGTGGCAACTCATCTTTTCTCCAAGGTTTGGGGCATGTGTCCTCTGATCTCTCTCTATTTATTTAGATATATGAACTTAAAAAATTTAATATTTTATCCTAATCTTAGTTTTCATGATTCATATTGATATATCTTTCAAATAAAATTGTCAAAAGGTAAGACGGTTACATCGGTACACATGTGTACTCCTAAAACTTTCTCTCTTTTAATTTAAATAATTTCATTACTATTAATTTCAGATTATATGCATTGATTATAGACTGTAATGTGTTCTTGTTGTAGGTTAGTCACTAGCAAAGCATTCAAGTTGGACTCAAACAAATACAAGGTGTGTTATACACACTCAAGTATGTATTCCTTTCCTTTAAACTAGTAATTTCATTACTATATTAAAGGCAGAAAATGTCTATGATATTTATGATTATGTAACACCTCAATCTTGTACACTTAGAAATATCAGACCTTGACTATTCCTCTTAGTTCTAGACCTTTCTCACTTTTACAAGTCTCACATCTACTATCTCTCTTTACTTATTATTTTTATTGGTCTAACTAGTATCATTTTGATGACCTAGGATTTTTGTCTTTCCCATAATGATTTTAATTTGATTATTATCCATCTTTTTAAGTTTGAGACCTCTACCTATCTTCCTACTCTCTGGACACTTGCATCCTAACAAAGTGCCTATGTCAATGCATGTGTCCTATCATGATGCAAGTGTCTAGTGCCCTAAAGTCATACAAATTTCAAAATAAATGTATTTAAATGGTTGGATTAAGTGATTTAATTCAATTTTTTATATAAAAGAATTGGTATAAATATAAGATCAACCCTCAATCATTTAAAACCTAGCACAGACCTAGAAAAGAGCAAATATTATTTATAAAAAGTAACCTATCAAGAATTCAAGTGAGTAAATCTTCCCTATTTTATTTTATTTCCATATTAGTCATAGGGACAACACATATATAGGTCTAAAGTACTAAAGAAACACACAAAAATCTATATAGTCTAAGTTACAAGCTAGATCATTATTGTACTTATCACAAGTTGCATAAATCACACACAAGCCAACATGTAGTGGAAAAGTACATAAGTCTGAGGCCCTATTTAGAGTATTGGATATATAAGTAGTGTTCATTGATATAGTTGGATATATAAGTAGTGCTCATTGATATAGGGGTCTTTAGGGTATCTCAACGTTATGTGTTCACTAACCCATTTTTCTCATAGACACTATGAAGGTGAATAGCTAGGGTTTTCTAATTTAACAAGAAGTAATAGTCTATAACCTATATCTAAGTACATCAAATCAAAGGTGACACATAACCCAAAATCATCCATGTGGTCACATCTAATTTTAGTATATATTCTATACTATATATCGATGCTTGATATAGATAGTAGTATCGACATAATTATCCTAGGCTGATATAAGTGTTTATGGATAGAAAGGACCTTAATTTAGAATTTGGTGATTATTATAGAATATTCTTCTAGTTTATTCATGCCTATTCTAGATATAGATCTATATTAACATCAAAACTAGCCAAGTACTTTGTTTTCATTATCATTTTAATATGTATCATAGTTGTACTTTCCATTCTTAGCATATCTCAACATTTAATTCAAAATATTATTTATCTAATTTTGCAAATTAATTAGCATGCTATAAATATATTTATCACCCTTGTGTTTATTCATTTCTATAATATGAACCCTATATATCCTCATAGGATCCATATCCAAAAATTAGGGTTAAACACTCTCCTTTATTAGAATTAAGATATTGTTCCTCCTCACATGGATCCTTTAATGTACCTTTTTTATTCTCATCAAGGACCTATTTTTAGACTTCCTCATCCAAAATATTTTTGTCCTAAATATATTTCAATTCTTTTTGTAACTATAACATTTTTGCCTTAGTACATCATTCATTTGTAAGAGGTAAAATCACTAAGAGGGGGGTTGAATCAATGAGCCCAAGCAATCCAATTTCAATTATGATCTTTACAAACACTTAACCAGTTACCATAAGTATTCATAAAACATACACATCATTCATAGCAATAATCAAGAGACAATGTAAGATCAATCACATAACACATGACATACATGGGAAACCCTCTTGGGGAATAAAACCTACTGCAACCTATAACTAAGCTACTATCCTATAATAATAAGATCCAATTTAGACCATGTAAAAATGATTAAAGAACTAAAATCCCTAGTTAGTGAGACTCTAATCCCATAAGGTGTTGCCACACCTGTCTAGTTGAGCTATAATAATAACCACTCCTTTTAGCAAGTTTTCATTTTCAAGGAGGATACAACCACCTTAGATGATGAGATTCCATAACAACACCTATGAACACATCCACCTTTTCTCTAATGTCTTCAACACCTGATGATGCACCTATGATTATCACTCTTCACCTTTGCTCATACTCAATATACAAGATCACTATTCTACCAATAGAATTATGACCAATAGGTCATATAATATTCCTCAAAATTATATTCTCTTCAAATCATCCTTAGGGAACTCTACCTCTCCTTCATTCCATAAAACACACACATAATCCTCTCTCCAATATCTCTAGAATCTCTTCCATGAAGTCTAGAAATCACCATCTTTGATTTCACTATTTATAGAGCAATCTTGATAAACACTACCTTGGTCAGCCATTAGGCATGCTTTATCCCTTAAGACATCTCTCACATAAATAAATAGCTCAATACAATCTTCATAGGTTGGCCATAACATCTATAGGTCACCCTTAAGGAACTACACCTTTTAATAAGGCCCTTATAGCCCTTATAGGTCTCATGGAGACATATTCACCCATTTAGCTCACCCTTAAGAAAAAAAGAACACATGACCACTTTTAAATACATGGGTCTAATCCTTATGTCCCCTTAAAAATATTAAAATTATCACAATAATATTATCTCACATCTACATATGCTCAAACAAATCAAACATAGACCTTATACATAGGAATACTATTACCAAAATACAATCAACTTATTAAGCATTGTTCATACTCAATATAGTTTGAACACACCTCAAAAATCCACATAAAACAACCTCATGGAGTCTAGAAAACCCCCAAATAGATAAGACATCAAGATAAATCAAAACATTATCATTACAAACTCAAATATCCTTCTCAATTCACTTGAAAAACATATATGAAAACACAATCAACTTTGGAGTACCAAATATTTGAATGTACCTACTTCTAGATCTTCAAATCCATATTTTTAGATGCACCTTGGAGTCCTTTACCACTTTGATTTTAACTATATGAGAAAATTTATCTTGGATTGAAATTTATAGCCCAAAAAATAGACACTAGTTTTTACTTTGCAAATTTAAATACAAATAGTCAAGTTAACCTTTGAATACAATGCTCAAATCTTGTGTCCTCTTAGCTCAGATCAAATATGCATCATCAATTTCTTTTGATATTTAATGCATAGGTGATAATTATTAGACATTAAACCTCAATCACATTGACCTCATCTTGTATAATCTTATAATGTTGACTCTATGTGCTCTATTGATCTCTACAGATCAACTAGGTCTTTAACAATTAACGCTTACCATTCAATCAATCTGTATGAACACTTGCTTGCCATTGGATCTTTATCCTACACATTTGCTCAGTCATTAAACATCATGTACTTATATTCATATTTTTATTTCCTAAATTCTTGGAGTAACATGCACCGTTGATCTTTCTTGATCTTTAAGATTTTCAAAAATGACTATGGTGACCCTTCAATATGCTTGAGTGGACATTTTTGATCCTGAATAACTTCTTCTACACTTTGATGCAGGATCTCAAATTTGGATCAAATGATCTCCTCACATAGGATAATCCAAACATGTGACACATTGATCCTAGAAACCTTGAATGTGCAAGATATAACACCATTAAAATGGATTCTAAAAAACTTCTATCATAGATCCAACTATGTGAAAACCTGCCTGAGAGGCCAACTTTGAGCTTGCATAACATTTGTCATGCTTCAATGCATGATCTTATATTTAGTGAAAATCATATATGATCAAAACTAAATAAACCCATATGATTATTTTCTATTGAAACCTTCACACATGAAAGATATAACACCATCAAAATGCTCACCTGGTTATTCTTACCATATTGAAAAATTGACTATGGAAAAACATAGTCAAATTATTTGGGAGCCCAAATTTGCACATGCATAAATTTTGACTCACTTCAGTGCATGATATAAAATTAAAAAAACTAAACTAGGCATACAAATTAATAAACGCATATGATCACATTCTCTTTAAATGTCCACATGTGTGAGATATTTCATCATCAAACTGCTTACTCGGCTCTTTCTAGCCATATTGTAAATTTGGTTAAGTATGGGAACATAAAAAATTCTAATTGAGAAGCCAAAATTTCACCCTCATATCTTTTACCATGATTCGATTCATGACTTAAGATCTAGTGAATAAAAATTAGGGACTAATATGATCACAACATATGACCAACTCCCCTTGACTTAATCACACATGACAATGGTGATATGATCAAACTACCTACTCAGATTTTGTGCCACTAAACCCAAAGTGTCTAGATGAAAACTATGGACTATAATATGAATTAAACTTATACACATATTATCTCAAAGCATATATAACATCTTAGGTACCTATTACACATGATCCAATCACCATACTCATCCTTGAACATCTCTAACCAGTCAAACTTTGGAGATCAACCAAGCATACTTCAAGGACACTAGGACAAGCACATTACACACTTTATCATTGTCACATATACTATCAAGGCACTTCATCAAATCAATATAATACCTCCATTATAACACTATGACATCATCAAGAAAACTCTCCAATAATCTCCCCCTTTGTCATTGATGTCAACACCCATTAATATAGCAATATATAGCTCAACTTATCTCTCTTCAAATCACTCCCACAACAGGAACTTTCTATAATAGGAACTTTATCCCCCTTTGACATAATGACAAAGTGGGCACAAACTAATCCTAAGGATGTAAAAATACTATCAAATAGGAAAGGGCCATCTTATAAATATGATACAAACTCCCCCTTACCTTGAGCCTACTTCAACTTGCCTTGACAACATCCTCTTGCTCCATGCCAACACTCTCTTCAATCAAGAATTGAAACCAATCAAGAAATAACACATTAAAACACTAAAATCTGATGAAACTCATTGAAAAACATTTGAAAGGGATTCCCTCTAAGATTTTTGAGCTAGTGCACCTCCTGAGCATCTTTAGATTTCCACACACCATGAAAAATCACCACATATGCTAACTAGCCTTCTCTCTCAAGCTACCATGAGTAACATCAATATAAATTCATTCCAGGCACTAAACCAACTTTATAAATCACCTTGAAACACACATACCTTGTTTTTTTGGAGAAACTGAGCAAAAAACACTTTTCTTCAAACTAGACCTATCTAACCTCTTTATAGCCCTACCTAGAACTTAAAGATCCCATAATTTTTAGTGGACACATCTTTAGGACCTAAAACTTCATATCTATAGAAATTTAATATTCCCCCTCAATCACACCAATTTTAAACACTAGGCACATCATTTTCAACATACTTTCTTCACAGACCTACTAGTCAATTAACCCTCCATATTAACAAAATTTTGAATAACTTGAGAACCACAAACCTTAACATATTTTTAAATATTTATTTAACCACCCATTTTCACCATTAAACATATAAATAAGACTTGTACCTTAACTCATAATGAAAACTAATTTTCTAGCATATCCTAAAACCCTAGAATCTCAAAATAATCAGGCTCAACAAACCTCCTTCCAGTTAATGCACATATCAAAAACTTATTTCACACTTGGAGACACCCATCACACTTTTATACCAATATTTGAGCTTCCTCACCATTGGGAAAAAATACATCATATAACCCATTTTTTATGCCTGCTTACCCTTTATCCAAAAACTAAGAAAATTGAGAGCACTCAAAAATATTCAATTAGCACAAAACATACCTTCAGACCACAAAAATACCTGGATCACATCATAAATAAATACATAGACATTTATAAGCACCAAACACTTCTTGAAAATGAATCAAACTCATTATGCCATTTGAAAATACCCATTTTGATCCTGTAATACAACTCCTTCACAAACCAATGGAGACAAATCATGAAGTTGTTACTTCCCCTTAACCAATGACCTTCTATGATCAACACAAGACTATGTATAGATTGTAATTATGATCTTTATCACACAAACTTAATTATCCACTTGAAAGGAGTCTCTTAAGAAGCATAGATAGAGACACCCTCTATACCTCAATGCTCTAAAACAAAAACAACTCCTCATATTACTTCTCTTCCTTGCTCAATTGATACTTATAGTTGTTCTTCTTATTCTTAGGCTTAAGAGAAAAAAATTCCTCAACCACTACAACATTCTCATTTTCTTATATGATTGGATTAAATACATGGAGATAACATAGATTTATGACATACCTTTACATCTATAAAATCTTCCTTATAGCTAGGAACCTCATTATTAGGTACATACAATCGATATTATTTATATGTAGCTTGATCAACAACAAGAAGATGTTAACTTGGATCCATAATTACCTTAGGACAAGCCTCAACTAATATCTTGGTCTTCTCATTGCACATGATCTCTTCATTCTCAACATGAGCAGAAAATGAGACCTCTTGGTACTCTTCAACTTTTGAAGCATTCTCCACCATAGCAAACAAATTTTTTGGACCTGCAGTCTCATCATGAATCACACTTGTCACTTTTGGCTTTCATGTGTTAACTTGCATTCTTCTTTGAACTCTAGGATCCTGATTAAATATATTCTATCTTGTAGGCCTTTGCTTGCAAAACCTAAAGATGTGACTGCTCTATTCATAATTGTAGCACACCATACATTTTTCAATAAATGTATCTTGCCTTACCTTATTTGGATATAAATTTTTAAGTGTCTTATGTCATGACAAACAAAAAAACCTCCCCTTCTTAAATATGAATCACCTTTTTTAATCTCATGTGAATAATGGTTTACAAAGTGCCCCACAACAAGATAGTTAAAACACTTGATTCTATTCACACCTTTTGATTGATGACCCCCATCATAGTCCCATACAAATTCATTTATAACAGTTCTCTTACACTCTTTATCCCTATGACCAAATTGATTACATGTATAAAAATAACCAGTTAATCTTACGTACCTCATGGAATTTATTTTTTTGATTTGATTTATCTTCAAAGTACAATTGTCCTAGTCCACATTAGTCTTTATCTTGTCTTGAATTAATTTATTCTTCTTCATATCTAAGACTAGTTCTATCACTATCATGTTTTTAAACACTTAGAATATTTTCTAGATCACATGAAATATTTTAAAATCTCATAAATTACTTCACCTTACTAGATGTCTTCTCAAACTCAGATTTCAAAGACTCATTTTTAGAAACATACCTTGAACATTTTTCTTCTTTAGATTTTAGGCTTGTAGACAAAATTTCTAATTGACAACTGAGATGCTTGATCATATCTTCATCATCCTTGGTGTCTTCATTAAATCTTGCCCCAAATACACTAAATTTATCCTCATAGTCCTTGAGCTTAGATTTTATCTTCTTATTTATCTTCTTCTCAATCTTCATTTCTTCAATAGCATTCATCAATACAGTCTCACAATCCACCTCATCTTCATCATCATTTGAATTACTCCAAGTAGACTCATAATGTGAGAAACTTCCTTTCTCAACCATGAATAGGGATTCATATTCAATAGGACCATCATATTCATGATCATTTCTAAGTCATTTTCTTCACTCTCATTTGATGAGATGCAATATTCTTTGGTGTAAAGACTTTTCTTGTTTCTAAAGAACTTCTTTGTTGTTATACTTTCTAAATATTTTCTTCCTATATGTATTCTTATCTTCATCTTGGCCTTCACCATTATCTCAATCAACATTATTCTCAAGTTTATGAGATCACTTCTGAGCAAAATGTCCTATCTCTCCATAGTTGAAACATTTGAAAGGTAGTTTGCCCTTATACTTCCCTGAGCCAATGTTCAATTTCCTAGTAATCAAAGTAATTAGTTCATCCTCATAAATGTTAGATATGTCATCCTGTTTGGATTTCTTACCTTATAAATTATTCTTATACTTCATCTTTGTATTGAATGTATCTTCCTTCTTAGGTGGTATATCATCATTTATTCTCATATCATATGCAGTAATGGTGCCATGTAATTGATCCATCTTTAACTGAGTAAGATCATGACTCTCTTATATAGTAGATGCTTTTGGATCAAAATTGAGAGATAGAGACCTTAATACCTTTTGGAATATAGTTATATCTTTAAGATTCTCTCCAAGAACTCTGATGATGTTCATAGTCTCATCAAATCTCTACATAAAGGAAACCACAAAATATTCATCTCGAGACTTTAAAATTGTCTTCTATGAGGCTACAACTTAGCAATCTTGAACTTTGAATCTCCTTCAAAATTGAACTTCATTTTATCCTATATATCTTTAGTATATGTATAATGGATTACCTTGGTTTATTAAATATCTAAAATAGAAAAAGTGATAGCATTCATCACCTTGTAATTGTTCTCAAATAACTTCTTGTCTACAACACCAGATGGAGGAGTAATAGGAGAAGCATAACCATCTAGAACATATTTCCATACATCAAACCCTAGGAACATAATATATATCCTCATACTTGAACTCCAAAAATCATAATTGGATCCATTAAGCATTGGTGTTTTCTTAGTAGAGAAATGTCCTTGATGACTACCCATATTGTACTTTGGATCACCTTCAAGATATTAAGATTTTACCAAAAGACCTGCTCTGATACTAATTATTAGAGGTATAATCACTGAGAGGGGGAGGTGAATCAATTAGCCCAGATAATCCAATTTAATTATGATCTTTACAAACATTTAACTAGTTACCACAAGTATTCATGAAACATACACATCATTCATAGTAATAAGCAAGAGAGATAATGCAAGATCAATCACATAACACATGACATATGTGGAAAACCCTCTTGGGGAATAAAACCCACTTAAACCTACAATTTAACTATTATCTTAGAACAATAAGATACAATTTAGACCATCTATAAATGATCAAGTAACTACAATCCATATTTAGTATCTAATCCCACAAGGTGCTACCACACCTATCTAGCTAAGCTACAACAATAACTAGAACTTTTAGAAAGTTTTAATTTTCAAGGAGGATGTAACCAATTTAGATGCTAAGATACTATAAAAACACCTATGAACACATCCACCTTTACACTAATGTCTTTAACACCTGATGATGGACATCTGATTATCACTCTTCACCTTTTCTCATACTCAATATACAAGATCACTATTTTACCAATAAAATTATGACCAATATGTCATAAAAATAGTCTTCAAACTAATTTTATCTTCAAATTATCCTTAAGGAATTCTATACCTCCTTCACTCCATGAAACACACATACAAGCCTCTCTCAAATCTCTCCATAATATCTTCCACAAAGTCTAGAAATCACCATCTTTGATTTCACTATTTATAGAGAAATTTTGATAAACTCTACCTTGGTCGACCATTAAGCATGCCTTAGCCCTTAAGGTATCTCTCACATAAAGACACGACTCAATAAAATCTTCATAGGTTGACCACAGTATCTATGGGTCACCCTTAAGGAACTACACTTTTTAATAAGGCCCTTTTAGCCTTTATAGGTCTCATGGAGACCTATTCACCCATTTATCTCACCCTCAAGAAAAAAAAGAACATAGGACAACTTTTAAATATATGGGTCCACTCCTTATGTCCCCTTAAACATCATCAAATGATAATAGTTATCTTAACTCACTTTTGTGGATGCTCAAACAACTCAAACACAAACATTATACATAAGAACACCATTGTCAAACATACAGTCAACTTCTTAAGCATTGTTCATACTCAAGATATTTTTAACACACCTCAAAAATCTACATAAAGCAACCTCATGGATTATATAATACTCCCAAACATATAAGACATTACGAGACATCAAAACAACATAAATACAAGCTTGAATATCCTTCTTGGGTCACTTTCATAACATATAGAAAAACACAATCAAATTTGAAGCACTAAATCTTTGTCTTTACATAATTCAAGATCTTCAAATCCATATTTTTAGATTCACCTTGGAGTCTTCTACCACTTTTATTTTTACTACATGAGTAAATTTATCTTGGATCAAAAGTTATATCCCAAAAACTAGACATTAGTTTTCACTTTATAAATTCAAATATTCAAATATAAATGGTCATAGTTAACCTTTGAACACAATGCTCTAATCTCATGTCCTCTCATCTCATATCAAATACGTACCATTAATCTCTTTTAATCTTTAATGCATGTGCACCAATGCTTAGATGTTAAACCTCAGTCACATTGACCTCATCTCATGCAATATTATAAGGTTGAATCCATGTGCTCCATAAATCTTTGCAAATCAACCAAGTATTTAACAATCAATGCTCACCATTTGATCAATCTTTATAAACACCCGTTCATCATTGGATGCTTATCCTATACCTTTGCTCAGTCATTAAACATCATGTACCTATCCTCATCTTTTACTTCCTAGCTTCTTGGAGTAATGCATACTATTAATCTTGCTTGAACTTTAACAATTTCAAAAATGACTAAGAATGGGGTCCCTTTCAATATGCTTGAGTAGCCATTTTTTATCCTTAATAACTTATTTTTTGATTTGATGCAAGATCTCAAATTTGGACTAGATGATCTCCTTACATATGATAATCCAACTATGTGACACGGTACTCCTAGAACCATCATATGTGTGAGATATAACTCCATTAAAATTCCTTCTAAGAAACTTCTATCATAGAGCTAACTATGTCAAAACCTACCTAAGAGGCTAACTTTGATCTTACATAATATTTATTGTGCTTCAATGCATGATCTCAAATTTAATACAAATAATTTATGCTCAAAAATGAACAAACCCATATGATTAGTTTATCTTGACACATTCACATGTGAAATATATAACACCATCAAAATTCTCACTCAGCTCTTCTTGCCATATTGCAAAATTGACTATGGAATAACATAGTCAAACTGCTTGGGAGCCCAACATTGCATATGCATAAATTTTGACTCATGTCAGTGCATGATATTAAATTTAGTAAAAATAAACTAGGTATAAAACTAAACAAACTGATATGATCACCTTATATTTAAACACCCACACATGTGAGATATTCCATCATCAAACTACTTACTCAGCTCTTTCTAGCCATATTACAAATTTAGCTAAGTCTGGGAAAATAATGAATTCTAACTAAGAAGCCAACTTTGTACCCTCATATATTTTACCATGCTATGATGCATGACTTGAGATCTAGTACATAATAGCTATTTACTAATTTTATCATACCCATATGACCAACTCCCCTTGAATTAATCACATGTGGCAATAGTGACATCATCAAATTGCCTACTTAGATTTTCTACCACTGGACCCAAAATGTCTAGATGAAAACTATGGACTATTAGATAAATTCCACTTATTCACACAAGATATTAAATAATATATAACATCTTAGGGACATATTTCACATCATACAATCACCATACTCATCCCTAAACATCTCTAACCAGTCAAACTCTAAAGATCAACCAATCATACTTCAACCACACTAGGACAAGCACATTGCACACATTGTCATTATCATATAGACTATCAAGGCACTTCATCCACTCAATAGGATACCTCCATGAAAACACCAAGACATTATCATGAAAAATATCCAACATCATTTTCCTCAAAGTTCCTTTCAACATTCAAATTCTCATGCTCATCTTCAATTGTGTTCTTTGTTTCTTCTTCTTCATTATCTAATAGTGTTAAAACATTTGTCTCATCATCTTGGTTATTGACTGGATTTACTTCTTCTCTTGGATTTTTTTAAATTTTTTCCCCTTCTTCTTGAATGAGACCCTAATTTTTCTTTCACTTAGGTAATAAGTGTCTTCTTCTTATCCTAAACTCTTTTATTATGGGGGCAATTTTTCATATTCTAACAACTAAGCCCTATCTCTAAATTTTGATCTCATCTTGATAGATGTTGGGAGCTTCTTGTCTAGAATAATTTTGACACAAAGAATTATAAATAACAAACTTATCCTTGATTTCATGGATAGATTGAAAGAGATAAATTAACCAAAGGAGTTTGCAATTTTCTTCAAAATCTCTTCTTCCTAGAATTCTAGAGGAAGACCAAAGAGTTTTACCCAAATTGGAGATTGATTAAAGTTTTCCTTACTGAAATCCATGTCTAAAATCCATTTTTTAAGGTACAAAAAATATATACCTAATAACCAAGGTCCTCATAATAGCACAATTGAAAAATCCTATTGATTTGAATAGGAAATAAAGTAAAAGTTATTAATTAGGGATGAAATTTCTACATGACCTTTGGGTTTATACTTCCTTTTAGCTCAATTTCTAAATTTATCTATGTTAGGTCTTCTTCCTTAAAATTTTCTAATCAATAATTTTCCCATCTGAGTTGGGAGTGATCCATCACATTAGGTATACACATCCATACCACCTCATCTTCCTCCTGGGTAGTTAATTCCTAGGTTTCTACCAAGCACCTTACTAGTTATTTTTCAATGACTTTATCTACCTAAGAGCTTGTTGATCTAAACCCATGGATCCATTTAGGGTATTATCTCCATTTCTCCTTGGATGAGATTAGATATAAAACCTCTACAAGGTAAAAAAAATATATGGTTTGATGCACCTCAAAGAAGCCCTTGCTTCTAGATCCTCTGGAGTGTTTTTAGAGACCATTTCATCTATCTTCTAGTAGCTAAAAAAAACCATTACTTGGCCTCGATGGTAGAAATTTTATTTATGCTTATAATATTTTT
Organism: Torreya grandis; assembly: GCA_037957365.1. Taxonomy (NCBI): domain Eukaryota; kingdom Viridiplantae; phylum Streptophyta; class Pinopsida; order Cupressales; family Taxaceae; genus Torreya; species Torreya grandis. The sequence continues at coordinate 358,197 of JARHVA010003857.1, read as the reverse complement.
AAAAAGAAACCAACAACCATCACCACTTAGTTTTCAATTAAAACATATTATTAGGCCCAAATGAGCATATGGGGAATGATATATGTTATATGATTATTATATTTTAATTATTTATAGATTTATACTACTTTGGAACTATCAACATTAATTAGAGGTGTTGTAAGTAGAAATAATTATAAGCCATATAGATATAGTTTGGACTACACAAGATTTTTCATAACTAAACGAACATTATAAATTTTGGATTTTTTTCTTTATGTACCTTATATATGTAAAGTGTTTGTTTAATATTTTTATTTTCTCCATGGTATTATTTGAATTAATATGGTTCTCATGGAATTGAATACCACTATTTTAGTGGCTCTAAAAATGAATTATTGTTGGAGTTTTATTGTCCTTTAACACTTCACACATTATTCATTTTTTCCTCCAAAAATCTCAATATGTTAGTATTTTTTATACAAAACAATACATTTAAACTTATAAAATAAGTACACAAATATTTTCACAAATTATACAAAAGACAAAACCATTCAATCGTACTACCATTCAACTACTATGCTCACATCTTACTGTTCTATAAGTATTAATTACAAAAAATACAAAATATTTATTAATATATAAGTGAAATTATATGTTTAAATAAATATTTTAATATTTAGATGTTAAATTTTATCATTGTTTAAATAATATACTATTTCAAGATTTTTAATTACTTATAACCAAAAAATTATTTACCATGGAGAGGAATTAATAAGAAAGTATCAGTTTTATTTTTATTAACTAAATTTTATTGAATTTATTTTCAAGTTTGTTTTTACTTAATAGTGAAGAATTTGTGTTCATATATATATATATATATATATATATATATATATATATTGATAAGTGAATGAAATTTTATCTTTAAATAAATATTTTAATATTTAGATGTTAAATTTTATCATTGTTAAAATAATATACTATTTTAAAACTTTTAAAAAATTTAGTTTTCAATGTAATTTTATAAATTATAGTGTATATAATTTATGAATTTTTATAAAAATTGTAAAATTTAACAGTGATAAATTTGACAAGCAAATTTTATTTTTGTTTTGAATATTCAGCCCACATTTTTCAAAACTCCAAGTTGACCTTAATAAAAATAGGGATACAAGAGCGATGTGCAAAAGGGAATATCTAGTCAAAGGTAACCACATGCAAATGGTAAATCCATTACTAAATCATATACCTATATTTTATATTATAAAATGTCAACACTAAATTATTAGAGAAAATGATAATGTTAGACTCAAATTTTTTAAGTTGGGAATGGATAAGGAAAACATAGGGTTTGAATTAAAATATTGTAATTAATATTTTATAAAAATAATATATCTCTTATTTATAATATTAAAATAAAATAAGGAATGCCAATAATTTTTTTAATATTCAATTATATGGCGTGGAAATGAGTTGTGAAAGGAGGATATGTTTTGTTTCATCAAAAGGGATGTATTTTTTATTTTGATAAAATGAATTTTTGTAAAGTAAAAAGTGTAAATTGATAGTCATATGTCATGACCATTGAAATAGTCACCAAAAAATAAAATTGTTATTTTTTGATATGTGATATCTAATGCCAACTACTCTATTTCAATGAGATTAATATAATAAAATAATATATAATATATTTACAATATAAATATGTGTTGTTATAAAAAAAATATATTATTATTATTGGGGTAGGAATTTGAGCTTAATAGACTAAATTATGAAATTCAATCAACTTAATTATCAAACTACCTAGTTAAAGTCTAGAGCCATTAGAACATTATGAAATAGATGAATTTACCCATTCAATATAACATTATAATCCTAAAGCTAAGTTCTCTAAACCATGATAAAATGAATTCAATAAAAAAAGATTAGGATATGGATTACCTTGACTTAGATTTTTGACATGGATGCTTGATCAAAGGATTGTTGATGAAGGATTAGATTGCCATGGATTTGATATGAAGATTCTAGTTAGCTCCAATGGAGGAGTGCCCTTAGTTAAATAAAGGAAGGAGGGAAAGATCAATTGTTGAGGTTTAAAATTTATTGAGGTGGATTAATGGATGGGAATTACCTAAGGAGTATAATTTTTTTTAGAATCCTCTAGATTTAGAGGCTTCTAGAGAGGAGGGGTTAGAATAGAGAGGATTATAGAATACTCCAATTATATAATCCTCTTAGGGATTAATTAGGCTTAGGAATGGGTTAGATAGGGATTAGGTATATGATTAGGGACTAAGGCTATAGGAGATCCTAGGCATAGGATAGTAGGTAGGTCATTGAGAATTTAAAATTCCCAAATAATAGGTAAGTGGGGATTCAGATGAGATAAGAGATGATTAGGTGAATTAATGATGAAGTGGGATAGAATAAGGTTAGTAGATGATGAAATATGAAGAAGGGGGCATTGTATAAATGTCTAGAAAATGAATAAATTAGTGGGATAAATTATATTAAGCATAATTAGTGTCAACTAATAAGAATATTAGTGATAATAATATAAGTGAGAAAATTTATATGCATAAATTTTACCCCTCTTTGAAATGGCATTGAAAGTAGATGAAGTAAAAGGAGTAATGGTCTTTTAAAGAAACACCAAGTCATGGATGAATGTTAATAGATATGATGTTAGGGGATATGATACCCACTCGAGTGGACATATAGGAAAGAATGAGATAAATGACCACTCAAAATAATAAACAAGGGGTGGGATGTGATGGAAAGACTAGGGGATGGGATGCTAGATGTGAGATAGAAAATGAAGAAGATGAATCAACCTTAAATAGTGAGATATAGATTGATGATGTCCCTAGTAAAGACATATGCATAGGGAGTAAAGATGATGGGTGTCATGATTGTCAACATATCCCAATGGTGAATCAACTGTAACATGATGATGATAGGATTAAAAGTACATAAGCTTTAGATGTATCCCAAGTAAGGATGCATGCAAGGGAGAGCTTTAGGCTAGGATAAGAAAGTGATTTGATAATATTAATTATGGGTGTAGATCAAGGATAAAGGTGATGATAAAGAATAATTGATATGATTGAGAAAATAATAGATAGAAGAGAGAGAGTGGTTGATCTATCCTTGGGCACTAAAAAGTGGCAAAGTGTTGCCTAAATAGTCTAAAAAGACATCATGATGAAGTAGTTTTGACTTAGGGATAAATGTAAAGGATTGATTAGAGGTTAAAGATGATGATGATGATGATGATGATTAGTGATTTGAGGATGATGTTTGTGATTAAAGGATATGACGTAGATGATGAGATGAGGATAAAAGATTGGATGTTAGTCAGATGAGCTTAGTGATGGGAAGAAGGATGATTAGATTATTAGATAAATTATGAGGGTGTAGGTGATCAATCCATCATAATTTCATAAGGCTCATCATAGTCTAAGAAATCTAAAAGATATGACACTTGGCAGTATGCCCCATGATATAGACATGACCAAGAGGATGTGGTGATAAAGTACATGGGTAACTAGCAAACTCTGTATCCTTGAGGGTACTTTTGGTATCCTCATATCATCCTTATTCATTTCCTAATAGACAAAAATAGACAAAAATCAAATATTTACATGATAAAAACAACATAAATAGAAAAAACAAGTAAGACACACAAGTATCTACATGCAGTGTCATAATGTCTTGTCTAATAATGGGATGAGTGATTGGGTAATAGGGTGGACTAGGATGATTAGGATTTGATTATGGACTTAGGATAGAATTGGATAGACTAACAATGATGATTAGTTTTAGGCCTAGTGATTTGGATAAGGTTATGGACTTGGATGAGAGACTAGGATTAGGATAAGGATATGGATGTGAAGATGACCAAGGATTATTTAAAGATAAAACATTACAAGAGTTCAACTAGAAAAATATTAGGATATGATGGGATCAAATACCTTTCATACTAGAAAAATAGTGATTGTATGGGTGCTAAGTATGGAGAGGCATTGATAGAGAGGTGATAAAATCATATGTCTTTCATACTAGTAAATAGGGATTTGATGGGTGATATATATGAAGAGGTAATGATAAAGAAGTGATGGGTGCCAGACTAAATTATTTGAGAAGGTTGTGTATGTCGATAATACCCTAATCAAAAGGATGATGCTAGATGGAGCGATGAGTGACCACTAGGATTTTATTTCAAGACTAAATGTATCCAAGGATGATGGATGGGAAGATAGACAACATATAGATGTATATCAGATGATATGGAGATGGATGTGACTAGGGGATTAGGCATGGTAAAAGACACTATGGATTAGGATTTTTGGCTTTTTCAAAATTTATGACTTTTAGTGTTGTTGACATATTATATATATATGTATATATATATATATGTATATATATATATGTATGTATATATATATGTATGTATATATATATGTATGTATGTATATATATATATATATATATATATGTATGTATGTATGTATATTTCAAGTTTTAGGGATTTCTTGGAATATGTATGTGCACTATATAAATGGGGTTACTGGCAAAGAGGATACCAATCCTAGAAATCAGGATGAGGATGGATGGAATGATGGATAAGTGACCAGAGGATGATGGAAAAAGGGGATGGATTATCAATGACCATAGCATGAAGGAACCAAATGTTCACTTTCATGCATGCTCATTGGAGTTTATGCCAAGATGATTTCATAACATGTCTCAAGATACCTTCCACTTCCTTATGTAAGTTAAGATGGGAAGGAAGGAGATATAATATGGATGATATTATGGTAGACTATGGTTTGGATATGACAAGGGATGAGATGGATAATAATGACATGGATGGGTTTTTCCCTCGAGTGTTGAAGTATAATGCAAATAATATATTATTTTACCATGACGTTAAATTTTTTTTTCATCATGGTACTTGCCCAAGGTGCCAGAAGATTGGTTTTCACCATTAGATGGATGGTTTTTTTTTAAATTTTATGTTTTTGTTTTACTTTTGGATGGCATCTCAATTTATTAGATATGGGTACAAGATGCAAGATGTAATCATTATTGTGATCTTTAGTCAATACCTATTATGGGGATGTGTGATGTTATGATGATGTTATTAGATATATTAGGGTCTGTGTGACCTTCATTTATGAAGATCCCTCCAGATATCTAGACTAGGTGTCTTCATTGCCCCTAGGAGATATAATGTTGCCTAGGGAGGTGATGTGAGGTATGGATTTGAGTAGAGATTGATTTTAATAAATGATAAGATCAGGATAGGATGGTATGATGGGTGATGGAGGATTAGGACTAATATGAATGATGGGGTCATGATATTATGGGGTGATGTAGGATTAGGACTAGCAATCATATAAATCATTGGATATGTTAGACATTCTATATTTAATTGGTATCATATGAAAAAATATTGTAAGAGATCCAAGACACTTTGACTTTGTGATTCATCTCTGATTTGATCACACGATAGATGATCAGCTGTGGTTTTGACATTATTTGGATTTTGACTACCCTTGGTACCTAAATTTAGGCTTCACCAGGGGATATTGATTTTTGACTTTGATAGTCCCCTAGTGCTAGATATTGGGTTTCACTAGGAGACAACATTTTTGGATTATGTTGATGATTTGATTCTTCTTAATTTTGACATATGGAATCAAAGATGATTTGATTATTATGATGGATTTTTGTAATATGGTCTTGGAATTTTGTATTTGTGTCACATGTTATATTGCTTGAGGAAAATTCTAATGATGTATGGTCCTCTTCATCCTTATGAAGGGAGGTGATCAAATGATCATTGATAGGAAGAAATGGATCTATGATGGATGAAGGTGGTGGAGATGGAGTAATGAGGTAAATGAGTGGTGATTGGGTAACATAGTATTCATAGGGGTTTTTAGGAGACCCAGTTTCAACATCATAGAAAATCTCCTTAAGATCAATAAAAGGATCACTAGGACTAGTTATAGTAGACACATCCAAAAGAGGATCATATTCAATTTAACAATCTTTAATAGATAAATATTTTAAGAACTTTGTTATAACTTCATCATCCTGATTGAGATCCAAAAGTATGCCTGGTGATGTAGTGGAGGTAATTAGATTAAAGTTATTCTCAAGAAGACATGCATTATCAACATAGATGAGGGGTGATGTTTTCGATGATGAATTTGATTTTAATATTGATGTTGTGCATGATCTTGATGCAGATAGGACTTGTGTTGGCTCTAATTTTATCTCTGATGTGCAAGATGTAATGCTACTAGTAAAATAATGATTATTCATGATTGACCTCTCAACATGGGGTTTTTTTATGTGATTGTTGAGAGGGTTCATGAGGTATGGGAGGACTAGGCTCATGAGGAGTGGAATTGGATTTATTAGAGGATTTGTCAAAGATGATGGGATCATGTCATATCGGTGTGGAGTCTTGATCTCTGCTTAGAAAGGAAATGGATTTATCATGATTAGGAAGGGAATCTTGGGATTCTTATTTTTGTTTAACCAAGAATTGAGACTGATCTAATTCATCCTCGATTATTAAGTCACCATGATCGATGAGGACTTGGACATAATCATGGAAAGGTTGACATTGATTAATCATATGCCCCCAATTTGATCATATGGACAATATTAGCTTGATTTATACCAAGAAGGCTTAGGCTTAGTGGGATCAAGATGGTGAATATGTGGATAGACCATCATGTTAGTGGTGACTAGTTGTTTGAAAATGGCTTCCAAGGACATAGGAAGGGGAGTATAAGGGCCCACTTCACTTTATGACCTAGACATGGAAGCATTAGAATTTTGATCAGGTGGTTATTGATGTGACCAGGTAGATAGATTGGCATTAGGCAAGGTGGCCAAGATTGGATTCCATTTGCTAGTATGGGAATGGAAAGTTGATGGTTTATGACTAGTGGATGGAATATTGGTACGAGATTCACATGAAGGGGCTTAGATAGGAGGTGAAATGAGTTGAGTGGGGTTAATACCTTTAGGAAGTGGTATACCCATCATAAAGAACTTCAAGACGATCTCATCCTTATGGGTAGCTATGTATTGGTCAATAAAAATGGGGTCTATCTCTATGGTAGTGGTCAAAGAGTGATAGATGTTGGGAGAAAGGTTAAGGATTAAGTATAGTTCTTGGACCAATGTATGTGAAATGATCAAGCTAGTATTGATAAGTTATGATGACAATGATGTGGACTAAATGTGATGAGGATGATATAAATTCTAATGTCATATCATGATACCTATTTGTAAAGCTAGCAAAAGGATTGAGGATTTGATGGGTGCCTAGATTCAAACTAGCAAGAGGATGATATGATGGGTGCTAGTTATGATTAGGTAAAGATGATAGAGACTAAATTGATGATGGGTTTTCTATATTGAAATTTGATAAATTGATAAGATGCTAGAAAATATTGACTAGAGATCTGACCAATGGGATGAGTGATAGTGGATTAGGATGATAATATAATGTGGATAAGAAGAATAGCTCAGAACTTTAAACTATTTTTTCTCAAGATAGGATGGGATATGAGTTATGTGATGAAAGTGATTAGGATAAGGGACAATAATTATAATGATAAGTGATGATGAAGTGATGAAGGGATAATGATGGGATAGGGGTGAGGATGAGATGGGGATATTTTACACCCTAAAGAGCCAAACTAGGATAAGATGAGGATGAGATTAGACTAGATGGGTGATGAGGACAAGGTCAAGATAAAGGATCGATGATGGAATTAGGATAATATGTGGAGGATGAAACAAGGTGTGATTAAGATATGTAGGTAATGAGGGTGTTGTTAATAATGGATGGGTCTAGGTTAGGATATGACTAAAATAATGTATAAAAGAATAAATATATATAAAAGAGGGTAAGATAATGACTAGGATGTATAAGATGATATAGGATATGTGAGTGATGGGGGGGAAGGTATGACTAATGAAAAATGGATACAATGAGACTAAGAGGGGATTAGGACAATATGAGAGATAGGATAAGGATATACCAAGGAAATGGTGAGATGGGGATGGGATGATGGGGTATGATGAGATAGGATAATATGGGGATGACTAGATTATGATGGGGTAAAGACAAAATATGGTGATGGGGAATAGGACTATAGAAAAAAAATTAGGAGGATGATATGATGATAAGCTAAGGATATACATGATGAAAATATATGTTGAAGAGGATGATAAGAATATATAAGATAATAGGCCCAAGATGTGAAAGATAGGATTATGGATGTATAATGGGATGACAAGGATGTATAGGATCATATTAAGATGTGTAGGTGATGGGGGATGATCAAGCGTGGGTGGAGATGGTGAAACTAGGAGGGGATTAAGGCAAGGTGGTGATGGGGAATATTATGAGATCTAAAAAAAGGTGTATAAAAGGATAATATATATGATGATATGATGACAAGGTTCTATAAGATGATATGTATAAAAGGATGATGGCATAAAGATGTAAAAATGAGAGAATGATGAGGTGAGGATATATAAGATGACATGAAAATGCCTAGATAGGTATGTATAGGTTTGGGGTATAAGGCTAAATTAGGTCATAAATAACACTAATTTAACATGACACACACCTAACACACAAAATCATGAATCCTAGATTAGTCAATAGATAAGAGTGTGTAGCTCGATGCCTGGACCATCCAATGGCTTCATGGGTAAAGCTATAGTCCAATGACATGTTACAAAATCTACTAAACCTTCTCAACCCTGCTTGTACTCAATGGCTACTTTAAAGCTAATACTAACTCTTATAGTGGTAAACCTTTTATGGTTAAAAGATCCTAATCTAAGTATACACAAGGGTTTTTAGGTGTATCCCCTATATATGTGAAGGTACAATGGGGCCCAAGTCTATATAGTATGTTGTCTAACCACCCTATTTATTGGAGCTTAATCACCTCTCACTATATGGAACCCTTTATGGGGAATTTCACTTAATAACATACCAATATCTCTCCTTATATTTAGACTTCAATGAAACATGGAGTTTGGACTAGTGCACGGTGATGAAATCCATAGTCATTATCCCCATAGAAACAAAGGGGGATGGGGTTTATAGGTGGTTTTTGATCCCCTAAGAATAATTACAAGGACACAAGGGGGAGAACATACACCAACCATAGCCTTCAAGATATAAATAGACATACCAAAAGTTTAATTAACTAATTATGATTAAGTGTGATATATTTACAAGATGTAAAATATAAACAAGAATAAAGAAGACAAAGATAAAAATGATATATACAAGACAAAGTGATCAAAAATTATATATACAAGATATGATGATTAAAATGATTCAAAAAATAAATTTTAAAGTGCCAAATGGAGTCTTTGAATGGAGGCATATAATCACATAGTTATTAGTTTGATGAGGGCATTCAAAAGAGGGGTCCTAAAACACAATGATTAGTAGTTTTGATAAATCTCTCTTGAGGGGTAAACTATAAAAAAAAATTTAACTCAAAATATGACCTATACAAATATGATGTTAGTAAGACAAAATAACCCCTACAAGAATAAGATGTTATTCAAACATGCCGTAATAAAACACCCTATAAAAATCATGATTTAGATCTATAATTTATTTGGGGTGATCAGGACACAATATGGGGGTCTAGGGGTGGTAGCCCCCAATGGGGTTAAGGGGTAGTTCCCCTTGTGAAGTCAAGGGGTAGAGCCCCTTGTGGGGTTTAGGGGTAGTGAAAAACCACAACTGCAAGGAAAAACCATAGATTATGAGTTGTGATTTTATAGTAGTTAGCTTAACCATGATGGTCAAACTACAAAACCATGATATTTAGATGAAATCATGATTAAAATGACAAAAATGCTACTAGATACAAATCAAGAGTTATAGTTTTGTGATTAGCTGCAAAACCTTCAAATTTAGATTTTTGCCATAAAAAGAGGCCTATAAAGGTAAATACAAATTATTTAGATGCCAAAAATTATTATTTATAGATGACTATGACTAATACAAAATGTTTTTATGATGTATCAAAATATTTATATTTCATCAAAATGACAAACAACAAATAGAACAGATAGTATCCCTAAGGAGATTTAATCCCAATTTTTTCCCTATAATATTTAGAGATGACAATATATCACATAGAATGACAAAAAATGGTTGAATTAAACTAAAAAGTACAAATTCATGACTAGGCCTATAATACCATGGTTTTACAAAGCAAGGTCATGATTTCAAAATTTATGTGATCTACAATTTTGTAGGAAATAAGGGAAAGGGTAAGGCTATGTTTTAGAATTGTCTTTGGATGGAACTCCCTAATTTTCATTCTTTCTTCTACTACACATATTAATCACATAGATAAATCTTGTAGAGATAAATAATCTAGTTATAACAAATGGTTAGAAAAATTTCCTCTTAAAACACATAATGATATAAATATGATACAAGAGAGGAGTTGAGAATTAAATGATTATTGGTCCCTTGAAAAATAGAAAACACCCATACTTAAGAATTTAGGTTAGAGAACATTGGTTAACTATCAGGGATTTATCCACAAATCAAAATATTTCAACCCTCATCTACAACATCATAGTTCATAAGGTAAAACCTAATTATCAAAGTTGTGATTTTGTGATGACTTTATGATTGCATGAAAAACGTAAAAAATACAAGTCAAAAGGGAAAAACTATGACTACTTATACAGATTCATGATTCTTGAAGTTACAATTTTTTCAAAAAGTTAAAACTTGTCACAGTTAGGGTAAACTGGTAATGGTTAGGTCAGATGGTTAGCATAAATTCATGACTTACAGGGATAATATCATGACTACATAGTCATGATTACTAGTGAAATTTTGTATATTTCCCCTTTACATGGAAAATTTTGAAAATCTGACCTATAAGCTATCAAAAATAGCCCTCACAATCAAAATGATTAGTTTAGGAGGGATGGTCCCACCCTAGTCACTAAAATGTAGTAAGAATTTGAGCTTAATAGAAAAAATTATTCAATTCAATCAACTCAATTATCAAAATACCTATTTAAAGTCTAGATCCGTTAGAACCTAATGCAATAGATGAATTTAACCATTCAAAATAACATTATAATCCTAAAGTTAAGTGCTCCAAACCATGATCAAATGGATTCAAAACAAAAGGATTAGGATATGGATTTCTTTGACTTAGATTTTTGGCATGAATGCTTGATCAAAGGATTGTTGATGAAGGATTAGATTGGCATGGATTTACTATGAAGATTCTAGTTAGCTCCAATGAAGGAGTATCCTTGGTTAAATAGAGGAAGGAGGGAAAGATCAATGGTTGAGGTTTAAAACATGTTGAGGGAGATTAATGGATGGGAATTACCCAAGGAATATAAAATTCCTTGGAAGCCTCTAGATTTAGAGGCTTCTAGAGAGGAGGGGTTATAATAGAGAGGATTCTAACATCCTCCAATTATAGAATCTTCTTAGGTATTAATTAGGCATAAGGATGGGTTAGATAGGGATTAGGTAAATGATTAGGGACTAGAGGTGTAGGAGAGTCTAGGCATAGGCTAGTAGGTAGGCCATTGAAAATTTGAAATTCCCAAATAATAGGTAAGTGGGGATTAAGATGGGATAAGAGATGATTAGGTGAATTAATGAAGTGGGATAGAATAAGGTTAGTAGATGATGAAATATGAAGAAGGGGACATTGGATAAATGGCTAAAAAATGAATAAATTAGTGCGATAAATTAGATTAAGTAGAATTAGTGTCAATTAATAGGAATATTAGTGATAATAATATAAGTGATAGAATTTAGATTCATACAATTATATAATTATGTATATACATATACAAAAAATAATAGTTGTTCTAAAGCTACAGGTTATGTGAGAAAGGATATGATTTCATGTTTTGGTCAAGTGGAGTTTCATAAAGTGAAAAGATAAATTGGTATTCATGTTTCACATGAAACTCATGACCATTGACAATGTCTCATATTTTATGCATGAAGCATTAAGAAATAATAATATGATATTTATAATGAAGGTGATGGTAAAAAATTAGGATGTGTGTTCATTCATACAATGTGGCATTAAGTTGTGTGGAAGGAAATGTATCATTTCACTAGAAGGGATGCATTTTTTTATTTTGGCAAAACAAAGTTTTTTGAAGTAGAAGAGTGTAAATTGGTAATCTATCTCATGGCCATTGATTTTTATCATTTTTTTATGCATGAATTAAGAAACAATAATTTGATATTTTTATTTGAGGTAATGGTGGAAAATGAAGTTGCATATTACTTCATATGATAATACTATGCGTTAAGAGGAGATGTTACATTTCATAGTGAGCTTGAGAAATAGTGACATGGTGGGAAAGGCAAGGCCATACAAAGAATGAGAGTGGTGAAATAAATCAAGGTGATTTATGTGTTATGGTGAGGGGTAATGATAAGGTATTTCATGGGGTTATGTTATATCTCTTATAAATTTATTTTTAAAATGGCTATATTAAACAATAATAAATACATTAATATTATAATAAAATATTATACATTAATATTATATTATGATATTTTTAAACCCTAATTTTAGATATGGATATTCTTGGGTAGATATGGTTATAAATATAGAAATGATAGGGCATGAGGGTGAATATTAGATCTATAATAATCCAATTAAAGGTTAAACTCAGATATACCATATACTACATTTATTAAACTGAGATAAGCTATTAATGGAAAGTATAACTATGCTAGATATAGAAAATGACATAAAAAAGGTATATATCTAGCTCTAATTATAATATATAAATTTATTTAGAACATGATAAAATTATGTAGGAAGATAATTCTAAAATAATTGTAAAATTCTAGATTTGGTGCCTTTGGCTCTCTGGACAATAACGTCAGCCTGGGATGATTGTGTTGATGCTACTATCTGGGTTTGATAGTAGTATAATGTATGAAATATATATTGAAATAGGATGTGACCACCTAGATGATTTCATGTTTTTCTTTGCCTTCATTTTTATGTATTCAAATCTAGGTCATGGACTATCATTCCTTGTGAAATGGAATAACCCTAGTTTTCCATATTCAATGTGACCTTGGGTAAAAATGGGTTAGTGGGAACATGGTATCAAGCTAACCCAATAAACCCACTATCAAATGGCACTACTTACATAGATATTTCTGTAGAAGAGATTATCAGACTCATGTAGTTATCCCTTATGTGTTGGCTTATGTGTGAATCATATAATATGTGTAAAGCAAGTAAATACCGACCTAGCTTATACTTGAAAATAAGACCTTATGACTACATCTTTAGTACTTCAGACCTATAGCTATGCTGTACCTATGATTGGTATGTAAATAGGGAATCTTTGTTCAATTTAATGCTTGATAAAGTGCTTTTGATAAGTATTAAGGTATTTTTAGTCTAATTGTTAGCTTTTGTAGGTGAGGAATGAATGAGGGTTGATATTGTATTTATACCAGTCTTATGGGAGATAAATCACATAAAGCACTTAGGATGACCATTAGAATATGTTTCATTTACAAAGTATATGACTTTAGTATACTAGACACTTGCATTGGGATAGAATAATAACATCGATGTTACTTTTTGTTCTGGACATCAGTGTCTAAGGAGTAGTAAAATAAGTACATTCTCAAAACTTGTAGAGGTGTGAGATAAGTACATTTTAAGCATTATGGGCAAGATAAGATGTCTATGTCATCAATATAATACTGACTAGACTAAGAGATAAGATAATGGACATAAGATAGAGCAAATGCAAGGCTTGTAGAAGTAAGGCATGTGTAGAACTAAGAGGAAAAACTAAGGTCTAAGTTTTCTAAGTGTACAAGACTAGGGTGTTTACATGATACAAAAATACTGTTTACATTCCCTGCCCTTTAATCTATTAATTAAATTGATAGTTTAAATGAAATGAATAAGTACTTAGGTGTGTATGCACACCTTATCTTTACTTGAGTTGAATTTGAGTGTTTTGTTAGTGACTGACTTGTAACCAAGAGCATGCTACAGTGTAAAATCAATGCATATAATATGGGTTAAAATTACTTGAAATAGATTGAAATTTGAAAGAGCAAGGTTTAGGAGTACACTTGTGTGTCGATGTAACTACCATGCCTATTGAAAAGTTATTTTGTGAAACATGTATTATTTTAAGGCTATGAAATTGAGATTAAGATAAATATGGATGAATTTTTAAAGTGTCATATATCTAGCAGAGAGAGAGAGAGAGAGAGAGAGAGAGAGAGAGAGAGAGAGAGAGAGAGAGAGAGAGAGAGAGAGAGAGAGAGAGAGAGAGAGAGAGAGAGAGAGAGAGAGAGAGAGAGAGAGAGAGAGAGAGAGAGAGAGAGAGAGAGAGAGAGATGCCCTTAATATTGGAGCAAAAGTGAGTTTCCACCTAACATTTAAGATTATCTCAACTTTACAACTTGATGATACTTATAACCTAGTGAGATTGGCTGATACAATTAGATCCAACCTACAAATTTGGTAAGATTGAGTGATTTGATCACCTCAACCATACCAAGTGGTGAACCAAATACTATAGTATATTGATTCAATAAAGTCCATAAGACTATGTAGGGTATCAATATGTACAATGGTTTTAAAATTTGAAATTGATTCGGATTTTTCAATATCAGGCACATGTTACATAGCATATGCACCTTAGATATGTCTTATGTTGAAACTGTGTATAACAATGGTACCAATATATAGAATTCTATCACAACTATGACTCTAAATCATATAACTATGTTTTTTTAATAATTTGGAAAACTATGTAAGTGTGGAGGACATGATTCCAAAGCATGCCCCCATTATATATGGAGAAATCTAAAACTGATATAAGTACCAATATAGAGGACATATTTCCAAAACATGCCCCCACTATAAATTGGAGATGTTGAATACTGAATAAGTGTGGAGAATATGCTTCCAAAGCATTCCCCCATTGTATCTAAAAACTATGATTGTTTGGAATCCATGTCCATATGACATGCCCCCAATGAATCTAAAAATTGTGCCAAGTGTGGATAACATGCTTCCTAAGCATGTCCCCACTAATATGCTCCCCCTTTGAGGTGAGGGAAATATAGGAATTGGTAGTTACCTCACCTCAAAAGGTTAAGACACATGTTTAATCCATGAATATAACCATGTAACTTATATAATTAAACATGTATAGGTAAATGTATTATTTAAATGCATAGAACAATTATGATCACATTAAGGCCTAAAAGGAACATGTGAAGTTGTATCATTATTATGATCAAACTTGTAACTAATAAAGGGTAATTTGAAGATGTTTTTATTGTCTTGAATAAGTGGCTTATGAATAAGAGGGTGTAAAATAAATGGTTTCTAAATACATGGTTTGACAATTTGAGTATTTTGTGTATGAAAAACTAGTTACACCATAGGTTGGAGCTTCTTTCTCAGAAATGGATGTTTCTTATTTGATCTTTGAAATTTTAGAATAGGAAACCTATTTTGGTAATGTTAATATAAAAGTGTGCCAAAATTTGATCTACAAGATATTTTAATACTTTCATGTATTGGAGAGGTAAGTCATAAAACCACCTCAAAGCATAGTCCTTGAGGCTCCTTGGAAATAATTTGGTCAAAAGTTTATAATTAGAGGCCTAATCAAGGCATGTTGTAAAAAGGATAGAAGATGATGCTCTATATCACCCTTTTCATCATAGAGTGTGAACTTAGGTGTAACAAAACTAGTTAGAAAATGGTGTAAATATATCTCTAGTGCAAAAGGGTTATGCAACACATCTTATGAATCAATGGCATTTGAAGAATTTGAAGCCTTTTGTTCAATGTTTGTAACCTTTTCCTTTAAGTTTTTGATAGCTTAAAGAAGATATTAAAATGTAGACCCATTAGGATTTAGATTAGCCATCTGAGTATTTGAGTTTTACTATAACTACCAAAGGGGATGTAAACATGGTTTAAATAGGCATTGAAATTGGTATTTTAGTTGTAAACCATTGGTAATTCCATGATAGATGTAGAAATAGTAGTTTTAAAGAGTAAAGGTTTAAACACATAATCCATGTCCCCAATAGATATAGGTGTATTGATAAGTGTGCATTGAGTTATAGTACCTTCTAAGGATTTACCATTAAGGTGAGGTAACCTTGGTCTTGTATTTAATTATTTCATATCTTGTATCATACAAAATGCATCTATTAAGCCCTTTTTATTATTGAGATGATTAATCAATGATTCTTGATATTCCATTTATAAACATGTTTTTGCACTAACATTTTCCATTATCACAAATGCAAATTTTAAATTTGGTAACAAACTATAGTAATTAGAAAACCCTAACTAATCCTAGGGTTTTATGTTCAAAGATCAGGTTTACCAAATGTTTAAACCTAATTTTTGGATGTGGATCCTATTAGGTAGATAAGGTTAAGAATATAGAAATTATAGGGCACAAGGGTGAATATCATATCTATAGTAGGCTAATTAAATGCTAAACTTAGATATACCATATACTAAATTTATTAAACTAAGATAAGTTATTAATGTAAAGTAAAATTATGATAGATATAGAAAATGACTTAAAACAAAGTACTTGGTTGGGTATGATGCTAATGTAGATATGGATCTAGAACATGTTGAAAGTAGTCAAGAAGAAAGTTATGGAATAATTGTTAGATTCTAGATCTGGTGCCTCTAGATCTCTTGACAATAACATTAGCCTGGGACAGTTGTATCAATGTTACTATTTAGGTTCGATGTGAGTGTCCTATATGAAATATATTTTGAAATAGGATGCTACCACTTGGATGCTTCTAAGTTTTTCTTCACCTTCACTTTGATGAATTTAGATCTAGGTCATGGACTATCACTCCTTGTGAAATGGTAAAACCCTAGCTTTCTATCTTCAATGTGACCTTGAGGAAAAATGGGTTAGTGGGCACATGGTTTTGATCTAACCCCAATGACCTTAATTTCAAAGGGACATACCTACATATATTATCTTGTATGTGGATCATGTAATGCATGTAAATTAAGTACAATAATGACCTAGCTTGTAACTTGGAAAATAAGACCTTATGATTTCTCCTATAGTACTTCAGGACTGTAGTTGTGGTGTACCTATGATTAATGTGGAAATAGGGAAGATTTGTTAAATTGAGTGCTTGATAGAGTGATTTTGATAAGTACCTTGGTCTCTTTGGTCTAATTGCTAGGTTTCATAGGTGAGGAATGAATGGATATTGATATTGTATTTATACCAATCTTATCGAGAGATAACTCACATTAAAATACTTATACCAACCATTAGAATATGTTTTAATTATAAGTTGGATGACTTTAAGGCACTAGAAACTTGCATCAAGTTAGGACAATAACATCGATGCTTATATTTATCATGGATGTTAGTGTCTATGGAGTATCAAAATAGGTACAAGCTTATAACTTATAGAGGTGTGAGATAAGTACATTTTAAGCATTCCAAGAAATATAAGATATCTGTGTCATCAATATAAGATTGATCAGACTAATAAATAGGCCAAAGAATACAAGATAAAGTAGATGTGATCTAAGAGGAATAACCAAGGTCTAAGTTTTCTAAGTGTACAAGACTGACATGCTACATAATCACAAAATATCATCTAAAAGTAATAATATAATTTATAATATACAAAATATTTTGTTTTGTTTTGGTAAAGCATGGTTTTATAAAGAAAAAGAATGTAAATTGGTAGTCACACCTCACTTGAAACCCATGACTCCAAGCCTCATCTCATCTTTTTGGCACAGTGATAAGCAAAAATAATCATATATTTTTGGTGGAGGTGATGGTATAAAATGATATTATTTATTCCTACATATGAAGTCATAATGAGCTATGTGGTGAGGATACATTTTGTTTCACAAAGAGATTGAGTAATGGTGAAGTGATGGCAAAGGGATAGGTGATACAAAAAATGCAAGTTGTGAAATATTTTAAGATGAGTTGGGCAATGATGATGAGGGGAAATGACAAGATATTTCAAGTGATATCATTTACCATAGAGCCCATATAATACACCAGACTTGGATTTAGGGTAGCTATTGAATTTACATGACTTGCACACATTGTAAAGGGGTAAGTAGTTTGAAAGGTGGAAATTTTTTTATTAATTATTTTATATTGTTAAGGGAATGAGGATGTCATGAGTGTTAATTTGATTATGAAATGGCTCCATGTCTGATGAGTGGTTCAAATCTGCATCTTAATGATACTTATTTGGGACAAGACATTGAGGTACCAAAGTTTGTATTGTAGCTTATGTTCATCCATGCTAAAAATATATTAACATCTAAAGAAATAAAATAAGGTTTAATAACATATACAAACACCAAATTTAGATACCTAGAAGAAAGGGTGAGGAGATAAAGAATATGCAAGTGTTGAAAGATTTCAATGTGCACTAGGTGATGATGGTAAGTAGAAATGAAAGAGTTCAAATGTTGTTATAAAATGGGAATAACAATATCACCAGATCATTGTGGTATTAGTGACTTGGTTAGTCATTATGTTATATCTCTTGAAAAATTATTTTTTAGAATAGTTATATTAAAAAATAATAAATAAAATAATATTATATTACAATATTAATATGATATATAACATATAATATGTAATTTTTTGTAGAAGCATGGCTTTGTAAAGGGAAAGGGTGTAAATAAAGTCATACCTCACTTGAAAACCATGACCACTAGCACCATATCACCTTTGTGTTGGGCTAGGTAATACAAAATATGTAAGTGGTGAAATATTTCACGGTGACTTGGGTGGTGATGGTGAGTGGAAATCATAGAATATTTGATGCTATATTAGATAACATAGAGCCCATATCATACATTAGACCTAGATTTAGGTCAGATATTAGATTTACATGACTTATACACATTACAAAGTGATATGTTACTTGAAAAAGTGGCAACATCTTTGATTGGTTGCTTTTAATTGTTAAAGGTGGATGAGGACATCATGAGCATTGATTTGATTATGATAGGTTTCCATGTTCAATGAGTGGTTTGAATCCACATTATATTATTGTTTATATGTGTAGAAGATATTGAGGTATTAGAGTTTATCTTGTATTTATTTATCCATATTCAAAATATATTAACATCTAAAACAATTAAATTAAGCTTAAAAACATTCAAAAAAAACAAAATCAGACCCATAGATGAAAGGGAAAGGTAATAAAGAACATGTAAGTGGTAAAATATTTCAACGTGCGATGGGTAGTAATGGGTGTTTCATGTAAATTTTCACCTAAGTTCAAAATAAAGAGAGAAAATAAACTTGATACAGGTATGGTTGAAAAACCCATTTGTTTGTGTGTGCGCTAAATCAAAATATTATGAAGAGCTCATCTTTGGCTTGGGAGGAAGACCTGCAAATATGAAAGCACTAAAGCAAACTTGTTTGTTAGATAAATACTTGGGCTGATTTCCTAGCAATAGCTAGATCCTAAAAATGAGAGCTTCTTTAGGGGGTGCCAATCCACGTGTTTCAAATAGCCAAGTTGATAAAGATAAAAATAAGGTACTTACATCAATAATCAAAAGGCATTGAAATGATTACAAGAAATCTTGCTAGAAAAATAGACTAGAAATGATCTAATTAGTGATAAAATAATTAATACTAGTTCCAATAGGTTGGGGTATGCCTCAAAAAATATGAAAGGGGTCTATGAGTGGTCAAAAACATAGAAAATGGATTTGATTGGGTGTGGGCAGGTGAAATTAGATTGCTAGTTTTTCTACCACAGGTGATTTTCGATGGTTAGGGTTTAAACATTGGAGGTTGGGGTTTGACCATCGATGGTTGACTAGGTATTTTTGGGTTTGATCAATAGAAGATGATAAGATTTCACAAATGGATTTTAGGAATTGGGCAAGGGATAGACTAATTATGAAATAGAATAAAAGCATGTGAATATTGATAACCAAATAGTTGTCTTACCATAAGTTAGTTGGGTGGGTGGTTGATGAAGTTAGCCTATTGGTGGAATTTGGCTTGATTCTAGTAGAGTAATGATACCTAACATCTTAGTTGAGAGGTGATGAGAAGTTAGCTCCCAATAAGATGGTTGATAATGCTTAATAACATGGATGACATTGATTGATCTAATTGACCTAAAAAATAAAACTCTTCAATGCATGAGCTCTTGATAATTATTGAATATGGATTTGACCTCCTAGACCTCTTTCTCTTATAGGCATAATCAAGAGGTGGAATTGGAGGTTAACTAGGTCATCTAAATATAATTTGTGCATGCAAAGGATTGAAACACAAATTAGATAAGTTATATTTAGAAAAGGGTTACTAGAGCTTGCATACTCTTGGTGAGAAGGTGGATCCTAACCATCGATGATCAAGGGTCCCCAAGGCTGACCATTGATGGTCACCCTAACTGTCAATAGTTAGGGTTCATAGGGATAGGGTCATGAAGGCCAACATTATTTAGTTAGGTGAAACTAAGAGCAGATTGACTAGTTTAAGCTTGATAGGTATAGGCTGGTCCTAAGGGGGACCTAGGGTAGGTCTAAGGGTATCTTCAACATTTAGAATCATAGGTGTGTAGATTTTTCACGTTTATATTTTTCCCCTTTTTATTTTGTGGCTTGCATGAATGAGATACAAAACAAAAATGGAGTATCGGTAAAGGGTCTGGCTGCCTCAAAAGTGGGAGGAGTTATTTCCACTCAAATTGAGAGTCAATGGGGCAAAGTTTAAGTGGGTATAGGTTTGATAAGTGGTAGATGGTGAGTTAAGAGGTGGTGACATGAGGTCAAGCATTTAAGACACAAACATGCACATAAAATATGACAAAAAGGAATGATAGCTAAGATTGTGCATAGATGAGGTTGCTAATGTTTGTAAAAATAAGGGTCAATACTAAGAAGGACAAGGCATAAGTGAACCACATGACCAACTATAGGTATGGTAGTTAAGAACACTCATAAATTCAAGTCTCCTAAGTAATCTCTATGTATCTAGTGAGTATCCAAGGCATGAAGTGTTCCTAAGGAAAACACAAATGGGTTAAGTGTCATGGGTATCTGAGGTAAGAAGTACTCTTGATGAGACACAAGAGGGTTGGTATGTGTGAGGTGGCAATATCATCACTATATTCAATAGACTAGGAAAAAAGTGTGATAAAAATGCATGCTAATGGGCCAAAAGAGACCAATGGTGATGTGACAAGGTAGTTGAGTTGGTGGGAGAAAGTCATCTCTAAAAGTAGGCAAGACCCTGAGGTAAATTTATTAAAATGTGGAGGTTATAGGTAAAAGGTGAAATTAGGTTTTTAGGGTATCCTATGTATCAATGGTCAAGGTCCCCAAAAGGTGACCATCAATGGTCACCCTAACCATTAATGATTAGGGAAAACCCTAAATGTCTGGGGGGTAAAATTAAAAAAAATAAATGGTACTTTGTCATTTTTACTATCATGTTTTGTTCGATTGAGATCTAGGTAATTTTGGTACTTTATGAGGAAGGCTCATGCTAAGGTGTGCACTGCTCATTATCTAGAGGCATGTGGTAAATTTTGTGGGTCTAGGATGTAAGGAGCACAAGGATACAACTAGGCACTTTCATGAGGGCTCAGATCATGGAGGAGGTCACAAAATGAGGTAGGGGGTGCACTAAATCAGTAGATAGGTTTGATTTTGTTGTTACTTATATTTGAATGGGGGGATAGGTCTACAAATTTTTTATTTGTGCCTACATGCCCTAGGTAGGGTTTTGGGCAAATAGGGTGCGTAGAGCATCAAATTGATAGGGTGGGTGGGGGATTTGGGTAGCATGTGAGCTAGTTAGAGTGCTTAGGATAGTTGTATTTCAATTTTGCTCACTATTTTAGGCCATGAGGGTTTTGGGCATTTTAGCCCTAAAACACTCACAGGTGACCATCAATGACTAGGTTTGACCATCAATAGTCGACACCCTAGAAACTAGGGGTCCCCAACTATCATTGATTAGCATGACTATCGATGGTTAACCAAGATGGGGTAGGGTTGTTAAAAATGTTTAAGACTTAGGTATGGTTTTTAAGGTATAAAGTTTAATGATTAAGGTTAAGATAAGTGGTGAGGCCTAAAGTTTGGTAAAATAGGTTTGGTGCAATGGGTAAATGGGTTGTGGTTATGTTTAGGTCAAATAGGTGAGGGTTAGGGGCATACTTAAAAGATAGGGTAGATGAGACTAGTTAGGGTCTAAGACAAGCATTTTGATTTAGTGTAGGCTCAAGATCAGATATAGATGTAAGACCATGTGTTGCAAATCTTTCCTATGTTGTTTGAGGGGATAACTACTAATGTTAGGGCTAGGAGGAATGAGGCACTACCAACACATGCCTAGGGATGCATCCACGATATTATCACTCATCAAGAGATGGTATCTTGCTACTAATACCTTTTTGTTATTGATCAAGGAGATGAATATTCTCTTAGAGGATGTCTATAGGATCACTTAGCTCCCATTACATGGCAAGGAAATCTACTAGATTGAGTAGAAGGAACGTGATGAGTATGTTGGGTATCTATATGGAGATGATAGTGACCAAGTCCACTAACACTCTAGAGGATTTAGTTATATAACACTATATGAGAGGGCTCCCAAGGAGAGGAGACTTATGATGATGTTGATGATCAATGTTACTTGCTTTGGGGTTTTATATTCTAGTAGTATGTGATTCCCCTATGTAGTAATATCTATTTTCATTGAGTTATTGCTTGAGAGGATAGTATTTGGGTGGGTTCTAGTGTTGCTAGTCTATATTTATAAAGAGTTATGATGATTCAAACACCATAAGAGGTATGGCATCAGTGTGGGTATCGTTCTGCACTACTAGCTTATGAGCACATCTAAGTTTTAAGGCCTATGGGATTTTTGTGGATGGGGTACATATAATTAGAGTTCCCTATTAGCTTTATGAGGTGGAGGGATGACTATATTACATCAGGGGCCATAGGTGGAGTACATGACATTAAGTGGTTCAGGGCTACCTTAGGTGGATTGGTAGCTATAGACATCACATGGAGACCACACCTATAGTTCCCTATCTAGCTAGGCTATAGGAGGGAAACCCTCACTATATAGAGCTATAGGTAGATAGTGGGCCACTAAGAGGGTGAGGTTGAGTTGATTCCATTTGACTGAGTGTAGTGCCAGTTCAAATTGTTAGAGGGTGTACTAAGTCCACATCCATGATATAAGATGTAAGACTTGTAAGTTCATTTACTGATGCCCTAGCCTGTTTAGATATTTTTGGCTAGTGGCTTTGAGGAGCTTCCTATTAGGGATCCCATAGATGATATAGGGTATATAAATGGATAAATGTCTTGGTACCAGCCTATCTATACAACTATGGATGTGGGTGGAGATGATGGAGGGGTAGCATTGATGGCTATAGATCTAGCTAGCTAGGATGTATAGGTAGGGGTAGCATTGGCTATGGCCCAGGCTTAGGTATAGGCTCTACAGGGATAAGTGGCCACATTAAAGGGCTAGATTCAATCATTATAGGGTCATCTTTCCATCATTATAGGTGACAAAGATCTACTCAGATAAAGTACTAGGGTAGGTGTAGTAACAATAAGAGGGCCACTAGACATAGTGCCTTGAGCATGCTATCTATCTATAATGGTAGAACTTAGATATTATGAGGAGATGGTATTAGACCAATTACCCTAGGGGTATGAGGTATGTAGATTATAGAGCGAGCTTGGTCGATTGGCCATCAACAACTACTCTAAGTCAGTGGGTTTTTATAATGGGATAGACAGGGATCTTAGGGGGATCACAACCAAGTACAAGTGCAAATGGGTCTAGTGGTAGTGGTGCAAGCCCATGGTTATGGTTAGATATGTTATTTTGATGTATTATTTTGATACCAGTGTGCACGTTGATGTAGTGAGATGTATATTGTTTGAGAGAGTTGATACATTATTACCTGTATTATTTTTTGATGATTCAATGTATATGATGTATGTTTTTTGATTTTTATGTATGATGGATGATTATGGTTTATGATTATGGCTTATGGTTTTAGTTCATGCTTATGGTTTTTCACTTAGTTTCTTAGGTATGTGTTTCTAAAAATTTAGCTATGATGATCTTATTCTACTTATGGTTATGATAGGCTATGTTATATATGGATATATGTTATGGCTTTAATTTATGGCTATATGGGTGAAATGAAAAATGGTATATGCCCTAGTGTTTTGCTCATTGATTTGGTTTATGATTGTGATGGTGTAATGGCATGCTTATATGCTCATATGATGTGATTGATATTCATGGTTTGTTGTAATATGTTTACATTGTGTCTGACTCATTGATGGATAGATGTTGCTTATTGACATAGTTCATGATGTGCATGCTTTTTATGTGATGTTTATTGTTTATGTGCATAGTGATAGACTTACATAAACTAATAAAACATAATAAAATGAACATGATGCCTTTTCATTGGTAAATACCGACACAAAACCCAAAGTTGGATTGTCTTAGTGAAAATAAGCCTTTCCAATGCTTCACATTAGCATGCTTAGGTTGATAGATAGGGATCCTAATTACATTATGTCAAGTAAGATAATAGTCCCATGCATATGACATGTAGAGGGAGAATGGGTGAAATTGAGACCTTTAGTGAGACTAGTATGACATTTTTTTAGGTGTCCAAATAGGTAGTATAAACAAGTCTACGTTCATATATAAAGTGTAGACTAATCTATGTGGGAAGTCTACTAAGGAGAGCCAATTGTGGATTTCTAAGATTATCACTATTATGAGAGTTTATTATAGATTTCAAAATTGATTTTACTCTTAATTTTGATATTACTTTGGTTAGAGGGTTGGGGAACTTGTTCAATGTGAGAAGCTTCCAAGAAATTTCTAGATTTGACTAATGGTTTACTCAGCCATCCTTCAAGGGAACGGTCTAAGTTTATATGATTAGTTCAAATGCCTCTGATAGATGTCCTTCAAGGGAGCAATCCACCTTACATTTGGAAATTTCAAAATAAGTTTCAACAACTATCCTTTAAGGGAGTAGTCCATGAATACTAAGGATGAACCATGTATTATTTTTGTTATTTAATATTGTTGTTAATAGATTATTCTTGACATATACTTGCTCATACATGCTCAATGGATTACCTTTATGAAGGCAAAACTAAGCTAACATGAAGTTTTAGTAGGTGAAAAGGAGGTATATGTGACAATGCCCATAGGAAATGATCTCAAAGAGATGGGAAGTACTATGAGAATCATGCTATGGATAGAGCCATGGTATCCATAGTTCAAGATTAGGCTATAATTACGATGGACAATCACATGATTTAGTTTTATTTGGTTTCCCATAAAAAGAGGGAAATGAATGTGGTTGAAAGAGATGAGCTTAAATTAGACAAATGATGAATGCAATCCCTATCTAACAATAAAAGAGACTCAAATGTGAAGCATTAAGAGGCTCAAGTTCTAGTTTACCTTCGAGAGAGGATAAACAATAAGTTCTTAATATGTAATTATGGGTAATGATGTAGGGTCTAAGATAGTTGAAACCAAAATTTCCCCTTTTGCTTTTCTCCATATTAGTTACATGTTGGTTTTCATTGAGGAAAATATCTCCAATGTTAAATTCTTGAACTTTTAAGTGTTTGTTATAGGCATGTTTGATTCATTCTTGATAGACACTGAGATGGGAAAGGGAAACCAAATGATGTTCATCAAGTAGCTCAAGTTAAACTAAACATTGCTGATGATAGTCATTTTAAAAAATAATATTGTCTAAAGATATGTCAAAAGAAGGTATTTGGAATTCAAGAGGCAATACAACCTCGATTCTAAACATGGGAGAAAAAAGTATAGCTTCTGTAGGGGTTTAGATGCTAGTATGATATGCCCATAAGGTGATAGGGATATGCAAGTGTTAATCCTGACTTGAGGTATTAACTATTTTGGTAAGAATGTTGTTAAGGGTTTTGTTAGAGGCTTTAGCTTGTCTATTTACTTGTGGATGATAAGGTGATGAAAAGCTAAGTTTAATACCAAATACATCACAAAGGCCCTAGAATTGTTTATTTTTTAAGGATTTATCATTATTAGTGATGATATTATGGGGAACACTAAAATAATAGATGATGTGATGGGTAATAAATTTGACAATCTTTTCAACTTTTTTCAAGACAAGGGGAATATCTTCTACCCATTTGGTAAAATATTTAGCTGCGATAATGATAAAATGATGTTATTGTAAAGAGTGGGTGTTGATTTAACTGATAAGGTCTAGACCCCATTATGAAAAGGGCCAAAATTTTGTAGAAATACAAATAATATTACAAGGTTCATGATGTAAATTAGCATGTTGTTGACACTTGACACACTTTTTCACATAATCATAATAATCTTGGTTAAGGGTAGGCTAGTAATAGCCTAGGAGGAAGATGCACTTAGCCATAGTGAGTCCACTAAAGTGCCCCCCATAGATACCCTCACGTGTCTCCTTGATAGCATGAGAGGATTCTGTACCATGAAGGCAATGGAATTGGAGGCCATTAAAACCATGTTTGTAAATAATTCCTCCCATAATGGTGTAATGGGAGGTGCTTTGAATAAATTCCTATTGGGTATTCTTAGAGAGGCTAGAGGGAACTATGACAAGGTAAAGGTAGTCAAAGGTTTTCTAATACCAAAGGTCAAGAAAAATCTCTTCCACACTACATATGGTTGGACTGTCTAATTTGGTATAGGAAGGTTCAATGAGGTGATGGACAATGATTGATAGTTTGGAGTCTAAGGTTGCTAATGGGATCTGAGAGACAAGATAAGCCATGGTATTAGCAAACTTGTTGATGGATTATAGGGTGGTTTGAATATGGTAGTGTTTAAATGAGGAAAGGAATTTTGTAACTAGTTGTCTATATAGTTATATCATTTCATTCTTACAATAGTAAATGTTGTTGACTTGGTTGACCACAAGCTAAGAGTCACCAAAGATATTGATTATTATGACTCTTAAGGCTAAGGCAGTTTAGAGACATATTACTAGGGCTTCATACTCGACCACATTGTTGGTGCATTTAAAGTCAAGGATGATACTGGACCCCCACCACATTGATATTTGGAACCATTGAAAAACATGGTTACATGATTGGTAAAATCCACTTGATATTGACTCATCTAAAAATTCAAGAGGGGGAGGTTAGGTGTCTGTTAGGGGTGCATCAACCAATTGGTCAACAATGACTTACCCCTTGATTGATTTCTACTAGAAGAGCTCAAGGTTAAACTTAGATAAAAGCATAAGCCACTTAGCCATAAACTAGTTTTGGTATGGTTTGGAGTGCATATACTTGAGGGGGTCGATATTAGTTATGACCAAAGTTTTGTAGTTAAGAAGGTAGTGGAGAAGTTTGGTAGCCATGAAGACTAGAGCTAAACATAGTTTCTCAGTATGTGTGTACCAAGTCTCATATTTGACAAGTGTGCAACTAATGTAATAGATAGCTTACTCTTTATGTTGTTCATCCTGATGAGCAAGCATTGTCCCTAGGGAATGGCCTATGGCAGCAATATAGAGGAAAGGGTAGTCATCCTTAAGAGGTGTAAAGATAGGTTGAGATAATAGGTACTTTTTGAGTGCATCAAAGGCCTTTTAACAATCAAAATTCCACTTGAAAGAGATGTCCTTTTTCAAGAGGTTATGGAAGGGTTGACACTGATTGGAGAGCTGGGAGATGAAGTGACAAATGGATTAAAGCTTTCCCTATAAACTACATAGTTTTTCAAGATTGGTTAGGGGTAGCATCTCAAGGATGGATTTAATTTTGGTTGTATCAACCTTAATTACTCAAAGGGAAATGATGAAACCAAAAAAATTTCTTGACAAGACCCCAAAAATACATTTCTTAGGATTGAAGTAGATGTGATAGTGGATAAGTTGCTCAAAGATAATCTTGAGAATGGCTAAATGGTCTTTGCAAAGATTGGACTTCTTAAGAAGGTCAATATTCAATGATTATATGGATAAGGTCATGGAAAATATAGGTCATGACATACTAGTAGGTTACACCAACATTATTAAGACTAAAGGTCATGACTCTAGAATATAAAGTCACCCATGGGGTGATAAAGATAGTTTTATATTGATTTTTAGGGGCAATCAAAATCTGATTATACCTTGACAATCTATTTATGAGTGACAACATCTCATGGATTATCATGAGATCAATAAGTTGGTTAATGATAGGTAGAGGGAAGTCATCCTTTGGGAAAATGAGGTTGAGGTCACAAAAGTCCACAAAAATAAATAGTTCCCTTGTGGCTTTAGTGACAAGCATAATGTTTGAAACCCATTACGGATAATCAATGGGTTGAATAAAGTTGACATAAAGGAGACTTTAAATCTCTTCTTTGACAAGGAGGGATATGTGAGGATACATTCAACATAGTTTCTATCTGATAGGTTTCACATCATGATTGGTTAAAATGTTGTGAGTGGCAATGGTCTGGTCAATACCAAGCATATCAGCATATGACTAAATGAACGCAATACTATGGTCTTGGGGGAAGGTATAGAAGTCTTGTAGTTCCTTAGGGGTGAGAGTTTGGCCAAGTTTGATGACATGGGGGTTTTTTAGAGTGCCCAAGTTGATATCTATGGTAGATTCATTCAACATGGTTAAGGTTTCTAGAGGTAACGATTTATGGATAGAGGAATCTGGTGCAACAAGGTAGGTGAGAATAACATCATCATCCTAACACTAAATAGTGTTAATGGTAGGAGAGTCTTCTCCCATGAGTTTAGGATGGATCAAAGGGTTGAATTCAGGTGCCCCTTCATTTTGATAAGTTAGGGGGCCAATGGTAATCATGTTGATGAAAACAAAGTTAGGTGGGATGATGTCCTCATCCTCACACTCAAGTTGAGGGGGTGTTGGTGGGGAAGGGGTCTCTTCTTCAACAATGTTAGGGGTTGTTTGGTTGGATTTATTCTTATTAGGTAGAATAAAGATGAGGCCATGCTTCTCATGAGGATTTTGGGTCTCAATTGAGGTCAACATGTGTGGGCCAAATTCATATCATCCTAAACCAAATCCATTCCAAGCACACATGTGAAGGTATAGTTTGGTGAAGTCTAGTTTATCCAAATAAGAGAAGATGGAGGTGAATGGTTGAGGTGGATAGGGAGTGGTGATAACACTAAGTGGTTTGTCAATTCCCCCATATATAAAATGGGTTTGATAGCTTAAAATCCCTAAGGGGGTAATGGCTCCAATGTTAGGGTCATAACCTGGTTGGTAGTTGAGTTTCCCATATTCTTAGGGACTAAGAAGGGCATCAAGGGTGAGGAGACACTATTCTCTGAGGGTAAGGCATTGGAAGGTAGGTTCCAAAGGATTAGTGATGGGTATTTAGTCCATGGGGATAGATGAATTGGGAGATGCCTCATTAGAAGGGGAAGTAATGGCTTCAACTTTCATGGGTGAAGACTTGATAGTGGTTATTTGTAGTGCTTTGGATGGAGGTAGGAGAATGCCATTAGGTTGGTAGGTCATTTTGCATGCTACAAAAGGGATAGGGTCAGATTTTATGGTAATGACTTCACCTTTGTGTTCAAACTTGATACAATGATGGAGGGTGGAAGGTACATAACCCATGGCTCAAATCAAAGGTCTCCCTAGTAAAACATTATACTGGAATTCACCTTCAACCACATAGAAAATTTTAGGGAGCATACAAGGTTCTAGCTAAATATGAAGGATGATGGTCCCCAAGGTAGTGGTCATAGTGTCGTTAAAGGATCTAAGGATGGCTAAAGTTTTAGACATGACATTGTTTGGTAGCTTGAGTTGCTCATAGGCATGGGAAGAGATGATGTTGATACTGGCTTCCCCATCAATCATAACCTATTCTTTCTAGGTTTGGTTGATGTGGGATGTAATAAAAATAAGGGGATCTAGGTCTTTGAAGTGGATAAAAGGTGTCTCTAAGTCCTTGAAGGTAACAAGGGTGGAGAGTTAGAGAGCACCAATGAATTCCTATATAAGTTGGAAATGAGCTCATAGAGGCTCATCTTAGCTAGGGTCTAGTGAAGTTGTTTAAGGATGACCCACTTGATGGATTTAGAGGGGTTAGCCTCTAGAGTGCCTAAGATGGTGACTTTGGGCTTAGCTATAGACATGGAGGTTTAGATCTAGTTTGGTTTAGGGTGAGTCAGTGGGTATGTCCATGGAATAGATAATCTGGTTTTCCTTTATCCTTTTGATGTGATCATGTGACTACATTAATGGTATGGATGGAGGGGCAAGGTGTGATGGGAGGTTGGGTAGATTTTATGTCACTCTAAGGTGAGAATGAATGATTAAGAATGTGTTGGTGATTGGTTATTAGGTGTAGTGATGGAGGAATGGATGGAAGGTCATCTACTAAAAGATCATCCTCATCATAGAGTTGGTGGATAATATCTTAGATAGATTTATAATTCTATATGTCATGCCCAAGTGTCTTATAATAGGAGCAGATTTGATGATCATTATACTAGGTTAGCTTCAAACTGAGAGGATCAAAGGGTCTGATAGTAGGTAATATGAGGTAGGAGGTCTACAATAATCTTTGAAGAATGGTCATATAGGATTTTGCTAGAGGTAAGAAAGTTTTAGGGATCATGGTTTGGGTTGGTAAGATGGACATATTGGTGGTAATAGGTTTGGTGAGAGATGGTTTGGGTAAGGTGATGTTTCTAGTTGATGGTTTTGGTCTGGGTATATTGGTAGTTGGGATGGCCAAGTTTGATGGTCTGACTATTGATAATCTGGGAAGGATCAGTGCATCAAATAATAAGTGGGTTGGTGTAATCAACATCAGTGGGTGGCATATGTTAAAGGAGGGTTATTTTTAAGCAAAGTGGAAAGGTGAGGTCCTAAGATAGAGGGAAAGGTAGAGGGAGGTAGAGTATTAGTCATGCATCCCTTCAATGTTTTCATCCTTTTAGTTGGTGTGAGTTGAGACCTGGGTATAAGCTTAGGTTAAGTTAAGTCTACTTTTAAGGATGGGTGGACCAAACTCTAAGTAGGGAAGGCACCAAGAGTTTTGAAAGGTTTGGTTGGTGATGTGGTGGTTGTTTTGGTTGACTGAAAAGGTGAGGGGTTAGTAGAAGTTTAGATTGGTTTAATAGGTGGTGGAGAGATGATGGTTTGGTTGGTCAAGGGCATGCTAGCAGGTTTAAGTTTTTTGATGGGGGGAAGCCCTAATTGTTGTCAAAAAATGGTTTGATCCATGCCTAGTTTTGTATCCATACCTAAATTTTGAATGATTTTAGAAAAATGTTTGTATATTGGTCTAGCCTCCAGGGTAGAGGGTGCCTAGGAGAAACCTATGGGTTGTGGAGGAGGGTGGATAGCCTCATTCATTTCCTCAATCAAGGGAGGTAAGTTCAGGTTGGGTGGATACTTTATGAGGGGTGTTTGTGAAAAATTTGCTCTCCTCAGCATGATGTCCATAGTTGTGGCTTAGTCTATAGTTAGGGGAGATGGTGGGATAGGAATGGTTATTTGTTTAGGTTGGATATCCAAAGGGGTGCTTGATGATTCCAAACTCTCTATGAGTGAAGATAAGGAAAAAGGAACCTCCTTGGTTTGGGCCTCTAACGGAAGGGAAAGTGACTTCACTACCTCGGTAGATGAAGTAGGGGAAAAGTAGGTAGGTTGGATGATAGGTGCATTGAGGACCATATTGATCATGTGGGCATCATGAGAATATTTAGATTGTTTGTTCTCAGCTTTGACAAGGGCATGGTTGGGAAAAGGTTTCCTTAAGATGTTAAGAGTTTGATTTTGAGGGGCATTGGGATTATCCAACATGAGTTCCCCTTTTTTGATAAGACTTTGAGTAACACTCTTGAAAGTATTATATCAGTTGATATCATGTCTAATTACTTCATGAAAAACACAAAGGTCATTCTCATTGTACCAAGTAGGTGCTAGATGAGAAGAATCAAACTATTGGGGAGGTTCGATGGGTGGAAATTGTATAAGGTTAGCTTTTAAAAGCTCCTCCAGAACTAAGGTATAAGATTCTCCAAGTGGAGTGAATTATTTTTGGTTGATTCAATTTGGGTTCCTTATATTTTGCTTAGAGGTAATGGGAGAATTTTGTTGATTGACATTGGGTGGAGGGGTAGTTTTAAGGATGATGACATTCATGATTCCCCTAGTTTTAGTTTTGGTATTAGCTTGGTTGCCTAGTTTTGAAGAAGAGGTTTCATTGGTCTTGAAGGTAGAGTTCTTATTTTATAACTTAAATTCACCCTCATCTATGGCCCAATTTTTTTATCTTACATGCCATGGTAAAATCCTCATAGAAAGTTCTAAAGCTTTGGACATGCAATGTAGAAGATATATGTTTAGCACAGGCTCGAGTGAAAAGTTCTATAAGTTCAAGTTGAGGTAGAGAAAATGAAAGTTGATTAATCAAGCTTCTCCAATGAGAAATAAAATTGGTAATGGACTCATCATCGAATTCCATAATAAAAAAGAGGTCTTTGATAGAGACCTTCTTGGAAATATTAATGGAAAAGTGATCTAAGAAGACTTGTGCTAGTTGGGTGAAAGAAAAGATGGAATGCTTAGTAAGGGCACTATATTATTCGAGTGTTGGGATAGATAAAGAAATGGGGAAGGTTTGAAAGAGTAGGGAATCATCATAAGAAATCATGTAACATGCATGCTTGAAATCCCTAAGGTGTTGCTGGGGGTCCTCCTTGCTTTGAAATTTGGTAAATTTTAAAAGCTCCCATTAAGGAGGGTAAGGTCTGATGGGGATAGAAGGATGAATAATTTCATTACAAATCTGATCATAGGATATGATGTTATGAGCCCCTAAAATGGATGACTCAAGGTTGGTCATCTTGTCCATGAGCATTTTCATTCGGTTGGTCTGAGGTGGTGCACCAAAAGGATTGTAGGCTGATATTGTGGTTGAGGTTGGACAACATATTGGTAATTATTTGGTGGTTGAGAGGTTGCCACATATTAGAATATGGATGATAGAGGTTGGGTAGGGTAGGTGGATGATGGTGGTTAGGTAGTGGGTACATACCCTTGTGGGTTAAGGATGTATCCTAGATTGGGTGCAATGGGTAAATGGTAAGGAATCCCTATGGATTGGGCATGGGTGGTAGTTGGGTTGGTGATAAAAGGTGAGGTAATGACCTTTGTGCTAATGGGTGGTGAAGTAGAATAGATAGATACCCATAATATTGGTAAAGGGGTATTGACTAGTGGACTAGGTTTGATAGAGGGGAGGTTGGTAGTGTTGGTGGTGGGTGCTTCAACTACAAGTGGAGCATGATGGGTTAATGGTTGGGTTATCCTCAAGGTAGAAGAGTCATTAGTAGGGTGGAAGGTGTAAGGGTAATGGTTGGTTGGATAGGTTAGTTTTAAACTATAACATTAAAGGAGTTAGTAGATGAAGATGCCTAGGTGGTCAAAATTTGGGTGGTGATCATGACGATAGGGATACCCTTCATAAGGTGGGATAACATGCCATAAGGAGGATCCTGAGGTGGAGTTGAAACTGGGATATGGTGAGAAGAGGTGTTAATATAGTGTTAAAGGGAAACTAGATTGTTGTCTAAAAAAGTGGTAAATTCCATGTCTCCTTAGGGAAATACCCGAGGGAAAGTAGGGCTTCCCAATAGACAAGGTGAATCTTCTATCTCAGAGACGTACTCCATAAATGAGGATGTAGAAGAGATTGATTTAAGTGACAGGTTTTGTTCTACTAAGTCTCTTCACTGCTAATGAGCAAGAACCATACAAGAAAAAGGGGAGAGAATACAAGAAAAAACTCACCACTCAAACAAGAAGAAGATAAGAAAATGATCAAGGCAATCAAGACACACACTATGAAGTATGTTAAGCTTAGAGGTTAGTTTTAATCTTACTTCTGGCTTATGTCTTAGTTTATGAGAATGTGTGATAAAAGTTGGATTATAGATTAGGTACTATAGAAGTAGTCTATGGTTGGTTTTAGGTTGTTTAGGTGATCAAAATAATATGTATTGGAATCAATACATGGCTTGGTATTGAGGCTTACCCCCTCACTTCTCAATCTCACAATGATAAGGGTGTCATGTGCTTAGCTAATATATATTGATATCCAAAGTTTATACTCAACCAAAGGGATAAGTTGGTTCTCCTCTTGGTAATGACCTCCAAATAAGATTGTTGGGAATGGGTAAGGTGACTGCTAGGTGATGAAATCCTAGTCAAGCCTTGTCTCAAATTGTTTTGATGTTTGATTGATGAAAGTTGTCTAGCTAGTGTGTGCAACAAAGGTGATGCTACAATAAGATTAGTGTGCTTTAATTCAAAGTGAACTAATGTTAAAATCAAGTAATGAATGCAGTTGATTTTAAGGCCAAAAAAAATTTAGTTACAATTATGTGCACAGATAGAGAGAAGAGTATAAAAATGCAAGTAAAGACTCTAGGTCCTACTAGACGTGCCATAATGTTTCATGTAAATTTTCATTTGAGTTTGAAATAAAGAAAGAAAATAAATTTAGTACGAGTATGGTTGAAAATATATTTGTTTGTGCATGCGATGAATCAAAAGATTGTGAAGAGCTCCCCTTTGGTTTGGGAAGAAGACCTGTATATAAGAAATCACTAAAACAAACTTATTTATTAGATAAATAGTTGGGTGGATTGCCTAGCGATAACTAGATTCTGAAAGCAAGATCTTCTTAGGGGTTGTTAATCCACATGTTTCAAATAGTCAAGTTGATAAAGCTAGAAAAAGGTACTTGCATTAATAATCAAAAGGTACTGAAATGAATACAAGAAATATTGCTAGAAAAATAGACTAGAAATGATATACTTAGTGATAAATTAATTAATACTAGTGATAATGGGTCGGGGTATGCTTTAGAAAATTTGAAATGGGTCTATGAGTGGTCAGAAACATAGAAAAATGGATTTGATTAGGTGTGGGTGGGTGAAATAAAGTTGTTAGTTTTTATACCATAGGTGATCGTCAATGGTTGGGGTAATCATCGGTGGTTATGATTGACTGTCAATGGTTGGGGTTCGACTGTTGGCAGTTGACTATGTATTTTTGGGTTTGATCAACAGAAGATGACAAGATTTCACAAATAGATTTTGAGAATTGGGCAAGGGCTAGACTAATTGAAAAATGGAATAAAAGCACATGAATATTGACAAACAAGCACTTGTATTACCAAAAGTCAGTTGGGTGGGTAGTTGATGTAGTTAGCCTATTGGTGGAATCTAGCTTGATTTCAATAAAGTAATGGTACCTAAAAGCTTGATTGAGAGATGATAATGAGTTGGATCCCAATAAGATGGTTGATAATTCTTGATAATGCTAATGACATTGATTGACTTGATTGACCTACAAAATAAAACTTTTGAGTGCCTAGGCTCTTGATAATTATTGTAGATGGATTTTACCTCCCAAATCTTTCTCTCTTATAGGCATAAGCAAGAGGTGGAAATGAAGGTGTAATTGGGTCATCTAAATATAATTTATGGATGTAAAGGCTCGTAACACAAATTAGACAAGTTATATTTAGAAAATGGTTGGTAGAGCTTGCATGCTCTTAGTGAGAAGGTGGATCCTAACCGTTAATGGTCAGGAGTCCCCAAGGCTGAATATTGATGATCACCTTGATTGTCGACAGTCAAGGTCCATAAGGATAGGGTCCTGAAGACCAGGGTTATTTAGTTATGTGAAATTGAGTGCACATTGGTTGGTTTAAGCTCAATAGGTGTTGGTTGGTCCCAAGGAGGGCCTAGGGTAGGTCCAGGGGTATCTTCGACATTTGGAATTGTAGGTGTGTGGATTTTTGGTGTCTACAATGAGTAGTGATAATAAAAATATATTTTAGGGGATAACATATGGCAAGGGACCCATATTATACATCAAACCTATATTTAAGGTGGCGATTGGATTTACATGACCTACATCACCTATTGAAAATGGATCCATAACTTATAGAGTGGTGACATTTTTGATTTTTTATTTTCAAAAGTTATAAGATTCCACTTCTTATGTGTTGTTCGAATTAGTGATACAATGTCATTAATGTAGAAAGAAGATATTGGGGTCCCAGAGTCTATACTTTTTTTTTATTCGTCCATGTTTTTAATATATTGACCCTTAAAAATAAAAAATTATATCGCTTCTAATATTATTACAAATACTACTACTCCTTACTTGCTTCACACTCATAAACACTTAATAAATCATTTCATCACCAAAAAATGAAAAGGAAATTTGGAGTTGAGATGTGATGCTTGTTAGTTTCTTCCGAACATTGGAGAGGGCGAGAAATGAAATGAAATGCATATTCATAAAGGACCTTACGTAATTATTTAGCATTTTAATGGTGGATTTGGTCTTTGTTTTTGGTTGGTGCGGGTGCGCGCATCATTCTTGTTTATGCAAGATATTATTAATTCAATTCTTCGGCAAATATAATAATAATAATAATAATAATAATAATAATAATAATAATAATAATAATAATAATAATAATGATGATGATGATGATGATGATGATGATGATGATGATGATGATGATGATGATGATGATGATGATGATGATGATGATGATGATGATGATGATGATGATGATGATGATGAGAGGCATGGGTTGTATCGATCGTTATGTTTTATTATTTGGTGTTACACCTAGGATACCATATCCTCTTAGATCTTGTTTAACCCTTCCATCATTCTCCTTTCCTTTCTATGGTTTGAATGACATGGATTCACATAATTTATTTTTATGTTTGTAGGTTTTTGGTGATATAAAAAAATAAAATTATTTATTATGATATAGTTTTATTAAAGGGAAATGTAAGATCTGCTCTTATTTTTAATGTGAGATTGGTCTTAGAGTTGAGATAATATTTTTATTTAAATAAAATGATTTTTTTTTAAATTAATAATTTTATATTTTAAGTTTTTTTTTGGGTTAGAGATGGTACTGAAAGTTTCCCCCACTAACTCATATCTTTTTATTTACGTGACATTTTGTATTATATTTTTAAATTTTGATTAAAAAATTTGATCATTTATTTATATATAATGTTTAAAGTTTTTCACTTAAAATTTTTCAATCCAAAAAAATTAAAAAATTATGGAACTATTAAATTGGGAAAAACTCTTAAAGTTTTTCAGCTAATAAATTTTAGCAAGCCTTTTTTATAACATCACAACTTTAACATCATCTTTCTATAGAGAAAAATGATGATTACAAAATAAAAAATTAACACATATAAGCTGTATAGTTAATAAAACTAGTGATAAAATATATTTTAAAAAAAAATTAAAACTTTCAAATAAAATATAGAACACATTTTTTCTATTATATCTACTATATAATGATATTAAATATTAAATGTGTGTGCATTGATATTTATAATAATATTATAATTTATGAACTAATTCTAAATCAACCAAACAAAGCTTGAAGATCTTATTTGAAATTAACATCTATCAAAATAGTTTTATAAGATAAAAGCATTTTTAGGATATTGTTTAGAAAGACACCAATTGGTTTTATGAGACCACTTTTGTGGAAGCTCACAAGGAAATTATTTTTCATATCTTATATATTCATTTAGTTTTGATTTTGAGATGATGATGCTTAAGGGTCAATGCATGTGCATGGTTCTTAACATCTTCCAAGTTTGAAACTTGACCACTAAGTGGGTTCTCTATGCTATCACCATAGATCACCATCCCAAACATGTGTTATCATTCTAGTTATACATTATGTGCATATGATCATGAAGACCCAAAGAATAGTATAATGCATATGAGATCAAGGGATCCATCGCTAAAACTACTCCCATATATGCTTGGTAAAACTAAACTCACCACTATATACTCAACAATAGTGTTTATCCTACTTGACTAAGTGTTGGTTCAAAATCAAACCTCGGCCACCAAAGGGTTCCTTATGCTGCCACTATACTTCAATTGTAATATCCAAAATTTCCCCCCTTTTCTTAGATATTTTTTTTAGTGATCAGAGGATAAACAATGTTGTTTGATATTGTGGTCGATGATAACATTATGGTGAAATTTTATATACGATACTTTACAATGATGCAATTTATATCTACCTTGAATATGTTGAGTATTAATAATGCATTGATTATTACTTGTTCATTTATTTACATGTCAAAAATTACTTTATGAAGATTATTGGTTTATTTCATGTTTTAAGTATTGTTGATATCTATATACACCTAATATTTTTTTTTTATCTTTATCACTTTATTGACAATTTATCTTCTAGGACTTGTCATCACATCAATCTCTTCAAATGCATATTCTAAAGAGTGCACGAGGAAAGGGATGGGGTCAGTTTGTAGTACTTTGCAAGAGATATTTGAATATTATTTTGTCATACCTTTACCATCAATTTAACCTCATTTGAGTCTCTTTCTGTCTTCTTTTTCCATCTCCTTATGTCCAGTTATGCTAGTCACCTTGTCTTCCTACTATATCAGCCTAGCCAATATAGTCTATTTATAACATGTTTATTCATGTATTGTGTTAAATTGGTTGATATGGTTATGAGTCTATTTTTGTCTTTCATATTGTATTGGCTTGGCCAATCAGTTCCAAGTCATTTGATAAGTGTTCAATGACTGCATATACCTAGATCATAATGTTTGCTTAGAGTTTAAGGTAATTGTTAGGTTTGATTCCACATACATACATACATACATACATACATACATACATACATACATACATACATATATATATATATATATATATATATATATATATATATATATATATATATATATATATATATATATATATATATATATATATATATATATATGGGCCATAATTATCATTCCCAACACACAAAAAACTCATATGATTTGATTTCACTCACAATTATACACTTATGTAGTAAGAGGAAGAGTTAGAAGTTAAAGTCTTTTTCTTAGAGGCCAAATCTTACTCAAGGTCTTTGAAGCTCAATAAGAGTTAAACCAAGGAGCTACCCCATAGTATTTAGAGTTCCAAACTAAGGACATCTAGAACTTGATCCTTTCTATTTGAGGTCTTTACCTACAACATCTCTTCCAAAGTGCCAATAGAGCCAAGGGAAAGATTGAGGCATCAAAAATTCTATCCAAGGTAAGTATCTTTATATATGTTCTCTTTCTTTTTATTTATTTAATAGATAAATATGCTTTGTTTATTTTTAGAGTAGAATGCATGCTATTATCCTTGCCTACTTCCCCTTATACTGAATAAGATAATATAACATAAGGTCCATAGGCTTGTTTTCATAATCAAAACCATTGCAATATTTATCTCTTGTTTAATTTAGTGTTATTTATCTTGGATCTAGGTTAACTTTGTTCATCAATTATTTACATGAAATTTCATTATTATATCCTTGATACCCACCTTGATTACCATTGCCATATCATTGATTTATATTGAGACTTAGTTATAACCATATCCCATAACTTAGGTATAGAATTTGGAACCTTATATCCTTGATATTGAGTGTGGATTACCTTATACTAGATTTTAGACAACCTACAATATTATGGTTGTACTTTCAATTATACACAGGCTCTATGTTATGATATCTTATTTTTATCCTGGTCTATAAAGAGAAAGATGATTGTTATTTAAGTCATCCTAGTAAGTACATACACTATGGTGAACTTGACATTAATCCTATTTTACCACTAGTTGGATTGTCTTCAGTTTTCTTAGCTTTATTATTTTTCCATCATACTATCTCTTCTTAAGATTTTTTTAGTGAGCATCAACCCATTAGATTTTATATGAGGATTTATTCCATTCCCACCACCGATGGCAACTCCTCATGGTGTAAGTTTTCTCAATCTCAATCTAGGTGTACTGAGTGTAACATGGTTTAGATCAACCTATTCCTAGACCTAGGAGATCCCAATAAATTTATAAAAAATATTGAGAATTACACCATTTATACCCCAAACAAGATTGGGAGTCTTAGTACTAAAAATTCCTATGCTATGGAAGCTAGGGCAACCAACAATGGTCCTTTTCATAATATCGATGTTAGGAATGTTTCCCCTAGTAGTCTTCCTCTCCATAATACTAAAAATTTTAATCAAAATCCTCCTATTTATAGCTCTCAACTCTTTGCACAAGTGGTTAAACAAATGACCCTTATATAGGATTCTATTAACAATCTGTTACATCTTGATTCTCTCACCTAAATTGATTTACCTATTTACTTATGGAGTAATATTATAGTTAATTTATTTTGTTACTTTTTAACTAAATATTAAGTCATATGTTGTTATGGGACAAATGTGTTTACATGGATTTCATGAGTTCATTATTATGATATGGATAATTATGGATTATGTACATAATGATTATGCTACTTATTTTTATAACATTGTTTTATAATTTATTTCATGATGTAATTGACTAACTACTTTCTTGTCATGATTTGAATGGAGGATAATTCATCCCTTAGAACATGATGGAGGGAGAGCATCATCGAAGAGGGTGGCATAGATAGAGATAATGAACGATGACAAAGGAATTTGCTAAGACCCATGCACACACCACATTAAGTTTTCAAAACATAATATGCATTGTGTGTTTGGTTTGATACAGTTAGTATGTTTTAAAATTAAATTACAGTAGATATTAAAACCTTGCATGTTTTAAACGTTAGCACATTTATATGCGATAAATATTTTAGGAGTTTGTATTTTGTATTTACATGTAGACTTAGTGATTAAAATTATAGTATGCTTATATAAGATTATTCTATTTATGTTTGTGTATGAATATTAAAATGTAAATCTTATAGATAACATATAATTATGATTTTATATAGACTAGCAAATATATTGATAACATTTCATAATGTTAAGCTTGTTAATATTGATATTTGAGAATATCAATGTATGGCAAGCTATTATAAAGACACATATATAGCCTATATACAATAGTAAAGAATGCAAACAACTATCTAGACATAATTGAAAGTAATACTTGTTTGGACTATTATAAAAGGATAATTATATTTATTATATATTTTTTGGGGTTTGAATATCATAAAACTCTATCCTAAAATCTAAGTCTAGTCTTGGTTGATATGCATGGACTATGTAGAGAATTATAAGTGTTAATTATCATGACAAAAGTGGACTTATTGAATGATATACTCAAGTCTGAAATGTAGTTGGCATGAAAATTAGGAGTTGAATAAAAAATAATAATTAGGAAATTAATAAAAGACCCGATATAGGAATTAGGACTTTTTCTAGTTTATTAACTGGGAGCTTAGTGAGTTAAGTGAAAATGGGGATTATGCATAAACTAATAACTAGGAGCTAGAAAATGCATGCAAATTCTGAATGGTTTGGGATTAACATATAAATTTTGATAAGAAGTGAGCCATAGAGAAGAAGGAACATAGTCAAGGAGAAGAGGAAATGAGTATATCATGAAGAAAAGGTTTTTTGGTTTCAATTTGGAAGTGTTGAAAAGGTTGGTGATGTTATTTTATTTGCTTCAACTCAGGAAAAAAATTGTGTGTATAAATTTATTACGTAACATTTAAAATGATAGAAATTTAAATGTAAGGTACAAGTTTAACCCTGTGGATGGATCAAACATACACAACACTAAACCTATACTCTATAATTCCTTAGAAATGTAAATAAAAATTGAGCGCATTCGCTAGGGTTTAAAAGGATTTAACTTGCTATGATAAACACATAGAACCCTAGAAAAAGGTTGATAATATATAAGGATTGTGTTTTGTTTTAGAATCCATATTAGATTTATATACTTAGATAGTCATAGGTTGATATACTAAGCATATGGGTGTAATGTATAGGTCTGGTGCCTATTTTGATTTAGTATGAAGTCTATGTCGATTTAAAATTGGAAAGATCGATTTATGCTTTCTAAGTACTTCTGGTTTTAAAATTGGTTTAGGGATTTTGCATATATATATGAACAATGAATTACATATATTAAAATATGTGAATGTAGTTGATTATTAGGTTAAATAATAAAGTTGACCTCTTTATAAAAAAATGTATTTGTAATTTTGATATATGGAAAATCGATAGGGTTGAATTGTAGTAATATGTTAGATATTAATAATGCTATGTTGATTATAGAGTGGTTCGATTACCAAAAGAAACTATGTATATTCATTTAGGTAGTTTTAGTTTAAATATAAAGGTCAAAAATTTAGTGAACTATGTATTTTTATAAAGGAATAGAGCAATAAACTTTATAAAATGTATGACTATCATTAACATCAAATTTGATTCATATACAGTTATATATTTTACCAAAATTTAAAGCTTTATGAATTTACATTTTGGTTATGTATAAACCTAAATTGAATTATGTAAAATGGATATAAACTATGAATATCAAAATAGTAAATAAGTTTTAAATTATCTATGTTATGGGGTATAAATGATCAGAACATATAAAATATATGAAATATATGTATAGGAGAACTAGGTCCTCTTATATGTGTATAGCCTATAGTTAAAAAATAGGTGGCATGACTATATTTATAGTATGTGACTGAGTATATAAGCCATGAAATCCCAACAGATTGGGAACTATAACTATATACACATAGCCTACATTATGGGATGAATAATTAAGTGTTTGTAAATAAGTTTAGCAAATCATTATGTAAATTGTGAATGCTGGTTATAATGAGTGGTAGGAACTTTATGATATGAAAATGATAATTTTTGTGCATAGAATTTAGTCAAGGAAAATAGATTCTTAGAGTGACTTTATTATACTTGTATGGTTAATAAACTTATTTGTCATAAATATTATGTATGTGATGTATATTACAAAAGAGGTTCATTCATACGTTTGACAAACTAAATGTATATAGTAATTATTTATATAACTAGTATATGGTTGTACTTACTCATATAAATAATTACATGAACCTATTGGTTATTATAAATGTTAACCAAATCTAGCATTGATGGTTATAAATAATCAATGAGATGGACTTCATCAACTTAGCATCACCTATGTCAAATGAAGGTAATCTGATCAAGGGGTGTGTATGAAATTGACTGATCCTAGAGATCAATAACTATTTGAAAACTTTGGTCAAAGTAATGTTATATAGATATTGACATT
Source organism: Torreya grandis (assembly GCA_037957365.1). Lineage (NCBI taxonomy): Eukaryota > Viridiplantae > Streptophyta > Pinopsida > Cupressales > Taxaceae > Torreya > Torreya grandis. The sequence continues at coordinate 314,854 of JARHVA010003857.1, read as the reverse complement.
TCATACATATGATTTACGTGTTTTTGTAATACCATGTTATATCATATTTTATTTATGATACACATCATGTAGTAGAAATATTACAACACACGGGTACTAATACATCTCTTTGGATTCTTATACCATCATTATCTACCCATCTGTGAAGGGAGGACCATTATTTGTTTGGAGTATTTTTTTAGGGATCAATGGTCTGTGGTTGATGTGGAAAAGTGTTTGGATGATGCTCTCCCTCCCCAGTGTTTTACTTACTTGGAGAATACACTTGAGATTATCAGATAAACAGTTGAGTTAGATTAAATCAAGCTCCATGGAACATAGTATTTATCATTGTACTTATGATGAGGCTACATGCCTATTGAAAATGTAATTAATTAATTATAATATATTTATAGTGGTGAATATACTATTGTAATATCTATGTCTAGATTTTATTATGATTAATTTCCTTGTGCAGTTATGATTAATTACTATTAATCAATAAATGTTGTTATTACATGTTTATTTATGTTTAATATACTTAGTATGTTGAAGATCACTAATTAGATTATCACAGTGTAATATAATGAGAGAATAAGTGTTTAGTAAATAATTTAATTTTTTATTGCTTTATTCTAGTAAATCACTGTGGGGATGTTATGTAATCAATTGTTCTAAATGCAAAAACACCTTTTGTAAATGGATAATCAAATTCCTTAAGTTATTATTAGTTAACCTAGTCAACATGTTATTCTTCTTGCTCTTATAAATGCCAATATAAATATTATTCCCTAACCTCCAATACAAAATGAGATGCTCCAAAATATTTAAAATTATCCCATAGATCCCTTTATTTTATCTATGGATATTTGAAGAATTTATCCAATTATAGATGACAATTTATGATTACATATCACCTTAGTCTTATACACTTATAAAACTCATACCTTGGCTATTCCTTTTAGTTATTTACCTTTCTCACTTCTACAAGTTTCACATTTACTCTATCTCTATGCCCCTTATTCTATATCTCGTAATTTGACAAGTCTTATGTTGATGACCTATGTCTTCTATCTTACCCTGAGTGCTTAAAATGTACTTATCTTCCATCTCTACAAGTCAAAAACGTGTACTTGATTTCTTACTCCTTGAACACTAATGTCTAGTATAGATAATAACATCGATGCTACTATCCTATCTTGACGCAAGTGTTTAATGCCTTAAAGTCATCCAATTTACAAATGAAATGTATCCTAATTATCCACCTAGGTGCTTTAATGTGAGTTATTACTCTAAAGGGATTGATATAAATATAATATCAATCCTCATTCATTACTCACCTAGCATTTAGACAATAAAATGTTCAAAGAACATTCAAATTGAATAAAGCTTCCTAATTTATTCATATTTTCATACCAGTCATAAGGACTGCACATCTACAGGTCTAAATTACTAAAAGAGTAACCCAAGAGCCCAAATTGCCAAGTTAAACTCTAGGTCACTATTGTACTTAATTTTCACATATTGTATGATTCACACATAATCCAAAACATAGGGGATAACTACATGAGTCTGAGGCCTTCTTATAGAGTATTATCTATGTAGGTAGTGCCCTCTAATAGTAAGGTCTTTGGGGTTATCTTGATACCATGTACCCACTAACCCATTTTCCCCTAAGGTCACTATGAAGATGGAGAACTGGATTTTTACCATTTCACAAAGAGCAATAGTCCATGACCCAAATGTAAATGCACCAGATTGAAGTTGAATTTAAAAAAAAGCATCTAGGTGGCTACATCCTATTTTAACAAGTATTTTGTATATAACACTTATGTCAAACCTAGATAATAGCATCAACATAATCATCCATAGTTGATGTTAGTGTCCAAAGTGTCAGAGCTATAATATGATGACTATTCTAGAATCTCCTTCTAGCTTGTTTTCTATCTATTCTAGATATATAACTACACTAACATAAGAACAAGCTAAGTACATCACTTATTTATCATTTATATATCTAGCATAGTTTTAATTTCCATATTTAGACCATATCAACATAATAAATTTAGTGTAACTTATATCTAATTTTAACATCTAATTGGCCTACTATAGATCTGATTATCACCCTTGTGTCATTTCATTTATCTATACCCATTTAATTCAAATCCAAAGTTAATGATAAGATCACCTTAGATCAACATTTTAGGGTTAAACATTTTAGGATGATATTTATTTCTTTGATTACTATGATTATGAAACTATCGAACTCACCCTTAAGGAAGGAATTAAAATTGACTACTCTTGTATTATTCCAAGTGCTAAAGCATGTAATATAAAAGCCTTAAATAGTGGTAGTTGTTATTCCTCTTATCAGGTCATGATCCCACCATTTCAAAATATGAGTTGATCCATATTAAGTAAGATAAAAATCCTTTACCCATACTTCCTACAACACCACTATACAACTTTGACATTCCATACTTGCAAAAGTATGGATACCAAGGCCAAGGATTGGGAAAACATGAGTAAGGTATAACTAACCCTATACATATTAAACATCATAATAAAAATAGGCAAGGGTTTGGGTTTTCAAAAACATCCTTGAGTTACCAACCATTTGAGGCAATGAAACATGTACATTTTACCAAAAATGTGGTACATATGACTAAGAGGTTCCTTCATTTGATCGTCAAAAATTCTGACAACTACATAAAGAGATTATGTCTATTTTATAAACAATTAATAAGGGGGACATGTATTCAAGAAAAATTATTAAAACCCCCAAAATTCCCACATTCTCAAACAACATCCCTCTATTCAAGAGTGATGGTTTTTTCCTACCTTCGTTTAAAATAAATTCTATATAAAAAGGTGTCCTTACCAAACTTTTCCAATTCTAAATTTTTTATATCCTTATCAAAGGAAAATAAAACAAATTATTCAAATGGTATAATTTATTTAAATGATATACCAAACACACCAAAGTTCAAAGATCCCATACCATTACCAAAATGTCCTAAATTTAGTGATCATGAAATTATACTTATTATACATGAGGATGATGAGAATCATATGCCTAGATTCGAAAAAAGGGTGGGTTACAGCCAATGATAACACCTATGACAAACACCACTATTCCCATAGAATATCTAATGTCTATGATGACCACTATTGGGGATATTCAAAAACAAGTTTACATACTCCAAGTGAAAATGGATTTTCATAATGATAATTCACTTTTAACCTTATTCAATAATCAAAGTCTTATGAAATGTATACTTAAATATCCTTATCCATAATATTTTGAATTACCAGATTTAACTCTCTTTATGAGACACAAGGACCCATTTAACCATATGATTAGTTATGTACATTCTTTTGGTCAATAGGCACAAGATGAGAAACTATTTCTAAAATTTTCCATATGAGTATTTACAAAGAGGCTCAAAATTGGTTCTATAGTTTACCAAAGGGTTCTTTAACCACTTTATTACAATTAAAAGATGAATTCTTCATGGATTTCAATGTCCATAATGTGTCAAAACTTACATTAGAACATGTACACAATTTTAGGCAACATGATGATGTATCCCTTCAAGATTAAACTATAGATTCAAAAGTGCATCATATGAGCTAGCATTTGGATCCTTAGATTTGGAATTTGGAATTTATATTTAGTATAGAATTTCTTTCCCCACTAAAGGAAAGAACATTACATAAATAATATGAATCATTTACCCATTTATATAATGATGTGAATAAATATGTTTCCTTCATAATTACTCATTCAAAGGAACTAAACATATCTCCCACCAAATATAAATGCTATCCTTCACACAAATGATGGAGATAACTTACCAAAGGAGAATTATGAACAAAAATGTGGTATCTCTAATCTCTATATGACCAATTTACAAATGTTACTCAACATGGGGCCACTTCGAGGTCCTTATCCTATGAAAGAATCTCAAAGTGAACAATTTAAAAAACATCCATGCCAAAAAGATTTACAAATTACCTTATACATGGGTGGTGCTTATTTTTGGCATAACCATGTTGATACTACACAAGCAAAACCTACTTGAAATATAAGATGTTTACAATAAATTGATTTCTATCTAACAAACTTAGAAAATAAAGGAGTTTAGAAAGACTCAATAAACATAAAACTACCAATTACTTGTGGTCCTAAAGTAATTCAAACATGGATTTGGATTATGCCTACCACATCTCCATGTGTACTTACACTAGGAACTCTTTGGCTATACTAAATGGAAGAAACCATCGATCCAAATCAGTAAGGTATTTCATTTCCTCACAAAGTAAAATTAATACATATTCTAAATGATAACATTACTTCTTATACTACACATGAAAAATGTGAGGACAAACATGTTATGTACCTTTTAAACCTATATAATCATGATGAAAACAATGTAAAATATCTAACTTAAGGTTTTAAGGTTCATAATGGGGGAGATATCTATGGCCATCCATTGTATGACATCATAGGATGATATTTCCTCTTTAAAAATTCTAAAAATACCCAAAAGTAAAAAAATCCAAAAATCCAAAAATAGTTTTGGCACCTACATGTTATATTGTCTCCTTGTCATCTATGTGTTACTCATATGTTAATGGATGGCAAATTCAGTTACTCCTACATACATATATGTGTCACACTTCTACTTGAATTTGATACAGGCATACACAAATACATGATACATTCTTATTTTAGATGTTGGGCCTTCCCTCTACTCATGTCATATGGACATTGGGGGCATATGCTTCTTTGATCTTGATACACATAGGTTATATGATTCGATGATCACTCTACATTCTAATATGTGAGCTTACATACGTACTTACACATTCCTTTTATCCATAATTATATCTTACATAGGGTACTTGATATGCTATACGCTTGATATTTTTTCCTAATACATTTAATCCATCGGGTACTATGACATGTTCATGCCAGTTAATTATGATTTATGTTATATACTTACTTGAGTCTCTTTCCTTGATATTATATTTCTTATTCAAGAATTTGAAGATGTTCCATTTATTTTATCCTTTGTTCATATATATTATTTGTTTGACATTTGCATATGTCATTTTTTTTGTATGGACATTTGAATATGTCATCCTTGCCTTTTGTGGATAGTTGACTAGGTCATGTCCCTACGATTATTTAACATTTAAACATGCCCCTTATTTGTGGTCTCCTTAGACAATTATATTTTGACTTGCTTTTAAGTGATGTTGTATGTGTTCTTATTTGCTTGTTGAGCTTGTACTACTACTATCTAGATATTGCCATGATATTTAGCATGCATCTTAGACCTAAATGTGATCACATTATCTCTCATGCTTCAATGATATATCTACCTAGATATGTTCCTTCTATATGATACATTGTTACATTCACAAATTATATAGTTGTCTTATCCTTTTGAGGTGAGGTAACTACATGTTCCTATCTTTCCCTCACCTCAAAGGGGTGAATATTAGTGGGGGCATGTCATAGAGGCATGTTCTCCACACTTGGAATAGTTTATAGATTTAGTGGGGGCATGATTTGGAAGCATGTTATCCACACTCATTAAATATATGGTACTTATATTAGTTTTCAAATTTAGTGGGGGAATGTCATATAGTCATGGTTTTCACACATTCATAGTTCTTATATTCAGTGGGGGCATTCTTTGGAATCATGTTCTTCACACCTATTCAACATCTTTAGATTATAGTATGGGAATGTTTTGGAAACATGTCCTCCACATTGGTACTTATTTCCATTCAAATTTATCCATATGTAGTGGGTGAATGCTTTGAAAGCATGTTCTCAATAATTAAACAATGTCCAACTTGGCAAAAATACACAATAGATGATTCAGATTCACAGTTGTTACATTGATACCATTTTTTATACATAGTTTCAAATGAGACATATATAAGGTGCATATGTTATGAAATATGTGCCTAATATTACAAAATCCAAATTAGTTGTAGATTTCAAAACTCTTTTATGGGTTTTTACCATATCACATACTTTTTCTTACTAATACCCTATGGACTCATATGGACTTTTATTGAGCCACGCTATTTCAATAGTTGGTTTAATTTTTGGTATGGTTGAGGTGATAAAATCACTCAATCTTACAAAGTTTTTAAGTTGGGCTTGATCAACCAGCCTCACTAGGTTATAAGTATCATTGGGTTACATGGTTTAGCTAATCTCAACTACTAGGTGATAAATCTCTTTTACTCTAAAATTGGGGGCATGTTCCTTAAAATGTATCTCTCTCTCTCTCTCTCTCTCTCTCTCTCTCTCTCTCTCTCTCTTTATCTATCTATATTATTAGATATATGCATTTTAAATATTTATCTATATTTTTCCTCATTTAATTTTAGAGCCTTACAATGATACATATTTTTTAAAATAAATTGTCAATAGGCAAAGTGGTTACATCGACACACAGGTGTACTCCTAAACCTTTCTCTTTTAATTTCAATCTATTTCAAGTAATTTTAACCCAAATTATATGTATTGATTTTATAATTAACATGCTCTTGGTTATAGGTAATTCACCATCAAAGCACACAAGTTGAGTACACATAAAGATAAGGTCTACATACACACCCAGGTATGCACTCCTTTCTTTTAAACTAGTAATTTCATTACTATCTTAAAAAAGGGAAAATATAGATGATATTTTATTATTATATAACACCTTAATCATTTACACTTTATAAATTCAAACTATGGTTTTTATTTTTAGTTCTTTACCTTTCCTACTTTTGTAAGTCTTGCATCTACTCTCTCTTTGTGTCCCTTAGCCTATATCTTAGTCCAACCAATATTATGTTAAGGACCCATGTATTATATATTTAATAGAATGATTAAAATGTAATTATCTTCCATATATACAAGTTTAAAACACATACCTACTTTCTTGATCCTTGGAAACTAATTTTTAGGATAGATAGTAGCATTGATACTACTGTCCTATCCCAACACAAGTGTCTAGTACCTTAAAGTCATCCAATTTACAAATGAAACATATCCTATTGATTGGATTAAGTGATTTAATGAAAATTATTATTCTAAAGTGATTGATATAAATATAAGATCAACCCTCATTCATTCATCACCTAACATTTAGACAAAATAGCATTCAAATTGAAAAAAACTTCCCTATTTATTCCTATTTCCATACTAGTCATAGGGACTGCAAATCTACAGGTTTGAAATACTAAAGGATCAACCCAAGAGCCCAATTTTTCAAGTTACAAGCTAAGTCACTATAGTAATTAATCTATGTAGGTAGTAACATATAATTATGGGGTATTTGGGTTAGCTTGACACCATGTGCCCACTAACTCATTTTCTCCCAAGGTCACTATGAATATGGAGAACTAGGGGTTTTCCATTTCACAAGGAGTGACAGTCCATGACCTAGATCTGAATGTACCAAAGTGAAGGTGGAAAAACCCCAAAAGCATCCAAGTGGTTGCATATTTTTTCAATAGGTATTCTATATAAGACATATGCATCAAACCTAGATAGTAGTGTTCATGCAGCCATCCTAGGTTGATGTTAGTGTCTAGAGTGCTAGAAGTGTTAGAGCCAAAATTTGATGACTATTTTAGAATCTCCTTCCATCCAAATTTTTGCTTGTTCTTGTTCTAGATCTAGAACTACATTATCATAAAAATAAGCTAAGTACATAACTTATTTATTATTTTTATATCTAGCATAGTTTTCTTTTCCATATTTAGATTATTTCAGCATAATAAATTTAATATATGCTTATATATAAGTTTAACATCTAATTGGCTTGATATAGATCTAATTATCACCCTTGTGTCATTTCATTTTTATATACCCCTTTAATTAAAATCTAGGTTTAATGATAAGATCACCTTAGATCAATGTTTTAAGGTTAAACACCAATTATCAAACATGATAGAACTACTGATCTTTCCCTAAATATCTGATAGCCTTTATAATGAGTGGATTCAAACTAACACCCATGAAAATACCAACATTATAGACAAAAAATTATTTTAAGATATGTTATAATGTTATAATTATATTCCAACTCACTCAATTACACAACTAGAAGACATAGTCAATGCTCTAGTTAAAGAATTACAATATACTAAACTTATTAAAAATAGCCTTAAAAACTTCATTAATGCTAAGCAATTGCCCAAGGAATTCACCCATGATTTCAAAAAGAAATATAAATCATTGGTGCATAAATTTTAGCATAAAATGTGTGACAAAAATATCTTCAAACTCTTTATTACCAATCTTAAGGCCCCTCTTCAATACAAAGTTAGTGTCTTTTCCCCCAAGACTATAGAACAGGCCTTCGATAAAATGAAAAGACAAGACTTCCTTATGAGATTATTTGACACATATCAAAGTGTTAATAATAAATATTTTCAAACATAAACTAATAAAATTGACTATATTACATCTAAAAATAAGCCTCCCTAATAATCTAAAGTGGGAGATTTATATCAAAATAATCAAAACCTTACTTGCCCCATATTGATGTGTGTTTTGGAATGCCACCAATAGTAGGTTTAGGGATGGATGGAATGCTCCAAAACACATCCTAAAATGAGGTATACAAGACCTCTCTAATGTCTCTTCAACCAGGTTTTGGTATATTGATCTTTACTTAGTGGCTCATGCTGACCATTCCAATTCAAGGGCCTATGCTAATATTTTAGTATTTCAGACAAATCATAATTATTTTAAATGTGGATTTTTTTGCCCATGGAAATCAACATATACATTTAAAATTAGAATACACTATTTATTTAAACATGTTCATTGATTATATAGATTTAAAAATGCATAAACAAAAATAAACAAGGGCATGTAATTAAGATAATAGTGTAACAATAGATTCCAACTCAAAAACTAATATAGCTACTCTAATCAAGGGAGAAAAAAGAAAAAAAAAGGGAAGGGTAAGGAGAAAGAAAATATGAGATTGAATTTTAATGGAGCCAGATCCATTCCTATAGATTATAAAAGTCCATTGAAGAAACCACTCTTTGTTTGTCCAACATAACACAACCATGGGTAAAGAATGGTGTAATAGATTGAGGGAAATCAACAATGAGAAATGAGGGAAACCAACCACCATACACATGCATATAATAACATATCAATTGGAGAAACTTTCACATAAAATATATTTCCATGAATAAAATATTGAGATTCATTGTATACTCAGTCAAATTTATAGAATTGAGTCCGAATAACCTCGACTCACACAAAGAGAAAAGCTAAATCTATAAAATAAGAAAATGCTAAAAAAAGGGCATAGATCACTACTTTAGTGTCTAATTATAAAATATTTATCCCTTATTACACTAAAGGCATGATATTATATAGACAATCCCCATCCAAGGTTCAAACTCATCTGAATAATGGGTTATCATATAGATTTTGCACCCATCTCTACATTGTAGTATGTTGTGCATAAATCTAATGATACAATCGGATAACCTCCAAGATGTAGGACCTTGGTGAATTGAGGTGAAACTCTAAATAATTTCATCTTATTTTGACTAAATTTGATGCAATTGACAAACTAATAGTTCATGTTTAAATTTCACTTCTTAGTGATCTTACTTCTAAACTAGGGTTTGACTGTGAGAAAAGAGTTTTAGAAATGAATTTGCAAAATTGGAAATGATGATTACACCAAATATTTTTAGTGGATTTTAATGATTGATTTGAATGAACAAAATAAAATAATAAATATATTTAAATTTATTGGAGCACAAACTCATGCAAATGTGAAACCAAAGGTAATATTGGGTATTTATCATATAAGGAATAAGATTATTTATTTTTCATCAAACAATATTTTAAAAGGGAAAAATAATACCATATATGAAACTTTGTGATTGAAATAAAAATAAAATCACCCAAAAATTTGATAAATAGCCTTTCATACACAAAGATAACATAGACAAGAAAGACAAATCTTCAATCTATTCTCGTTCTCCAGCTTACAATGTGTAGTTAAATTATTAAAACTACAAAGTAATTTATCTAACAACAAAGAGATAAATGGGCTATACCAAGTACCCATATTTATAAAAAATATTCTCATGGAAGAGATGTAGTTATCAAAAATCTACACTTAGTTCAAGAGCAATCAAAATATAAAAAACTCCATGCAAAGGGGCATGATCTTTAGCTGGAATGACATCCTTGGCAAGGTAAATAGGTGGAAAAGGAACATGCAATTATTAAGCATTCCAAATAACTACTGGAGGCATGGGAGAACTCTATGAATCTTCATGCAATTCCTCCATAATCCTCAGTTGATTTGTTGTATCTTCTCCATGTAATGAGGTGTCAAAAAATGAACTCAAAATAGAAAGATTTTAGATAACTTAGGTTACTTTTTGTAAAACCTAACTTGTATTTTTTAATTGGGACTTTTACAACTTTTTAAGTCATCCAATTTTGAAAAAAATAGAAATATAATTTACAACACAAGTTTTTTTAGTTAAGCAACTCAGACTTGTCAAAAAGGAAAGTGTAATTTATGAGTTTTATTTTCACAACTTTTTAACCTATTAAAAAGATACTTGGAAATTACAAGTTACTCTTTCTCAAAAAGAGCTGCCAAAATGATAGTTGAAATTTGCAATTTGTAAATTTACCATGTTTTTACAATAAATAAATACAATATATAGAATGTATTTAATTAAAATAATTAATCTACAACCATAACCTTTGAAGACTATTTGTCTATTTTTCTTGTGTCTTCTCAATACAAGCATCAAAACTCTTGAAGATATCTAGGATATGATCTTCATCAAGACCAAATGAATATAGGTGGCTTATTTCAAATTCTACAATTGTGTTAGAGTTTTCCCTTTGTGCATCCCTGTATACTTGAGTTTCTTTCCCCATTTGATCTAGTGTATTATGGTACCTAATAAAATGGTGGATGGAACTCAAGTTGAATTTTGTGTCTCATGTTGACTCTCCTTCAACCACTCTTTTAAATTTGTCTTAAACTTCATATACTGAAAGGATTTGCTCTTGATAATTTTTTGCTTGACATGACAATTTATTAAGCAAGTCTTCAATGTCAAATATCATATCTATGACCTTATGATGTATAGACTTAGCCTTATTAATACTCTCTATGAGTATTATTATTATGGAATTAACCACTCTATCTAATTCCTCATGCTCTACATCATTTTTCAATATCTTTTCTAAAATTAGGGTATCATTTTAAGTTGGGTCCACAAATTGAGACTTTGGGTAGAATAGGTTCAACTTTTTTATCTCTTCTTGATATTTAATTATTTTATCCTTAAAATTTTCCCATCCATCCTTTAGAGCTTTGTAGTAGTCCATTGCTAACTCAATGAAATAGTTTCCCTTTGAAATGATCTCCTCTACCTAGTCCTTTATATCCCTTCCCATGTTTCCAATCTCTATTATTGCATTAATTAGTTCACTGTTAGAGATCTAAGTAATGGATTATGTTGGTTGGGTAGTAAAATCAATAAAATTCATTAATACAGTTATCAATTGTTCAACTTTATTCTTTAATTCATCCTTTATGACCTTGTCACTATCCATTTTATTTAAAAGAGATTTAATTCTTGATCGAACATCATGTTTCAATCCCTCTTTTCTAGGACAACCAAGGTGAACCTTTGATATTTGGTAATCCCCCACCACTAGATCTTCTTTTATTTTTCTAGTGGGGGACTACAATCTCTACATACTTCTCCCATGATGAATCATATAGTATTCTTGATATGGTTATAGGAGTTGTCTTTAATCTCTTTGATGCCTTTACAAGGATAGAATCAAGTGTGATTGGGGATACCATCTTATTTCATTTCTTCCCCACTAATTTCAATAGCCAACTTAGAGTGGCATCTTGTTGTCCTAGCACTGTCAACTATAAATATACAATTGAATTTGTTGCACTAGTGGTTATAGCGATGAGTGATATATCTTTTAATGATATGGATTCTGAGTTTTAGGATGATGTTTTGTCAACCTCTTTCTTATATGTGGGTTGAGTGGTCACATTTGTATCAATTATTTGTTCTCTTTCAACCTCCTTTATGGGGATTAGGGTTATGCTACAAATGGGTATAGTGGAAATGGATATGTCTACCAAGGGTGTGGAAGATGGAAATGACACTAATGGAGGGGTAGGCATAGGGATTTGAAAAAGGGGAACTTGTGGGAGTGTTTAATCCATGGATATGAATGAATCAATCAAAGCTATGAGGATATTCAGGGTTGATGAAATAGGAAAGGTGATAGGAGATGAAAATGAAGTAGTAGTTATCCTAGTGGTTGTGATGGCTAGTGGGATTATAGTCAAGATGATTGAATCTATAGCTATATACTACTATGTGGTGTTAGTGATTAATGGGGTGGTGTTGGTGATTAGGGATGAGATGGAAGGAATTATGGAAGAGGGGAGTGAAATTATGGAAGAGGGAGGAATTATGGAAGAGGGGAATGTAAGTGAAGCTTGAGTGTCTAATTGAGTTGATTTTACTATTAGCAATGGATTTACTGGCATAGGTGAATTGGTGGAAATGTAGGGGGTAATTGCTTGAGGTGATGGTGGAGTGGAGATAGGAGGAGGAGGTGTTGTAGTTGATGGAATGATAGAGATAAGAGGAACTATTTGTGATTTAGGGGTAACTATGTCTTTAACTAAAATTACTATGGGTTGATCCACTGATACTCAGCTAATCAATTGTCCTCTCTTAGCCTTTTGATTTGATTTCTATTATGAGATACCATTAGCTTATTTGCTTATTCTATTTGAGTTCCAGTGTTATAAACTTCTACTATTGGTGTCACTTCCTTGTCCTTGATCTCTCTTATCATTGATTCTCACTATTTCATTAGTCACCTTAACCCCATTACTTCTAAGCCAATTGATTTTTATATTTATTACATTGGTGGTTTTATCCATTAATGAGAAGGACTCAGGAACGGACCATTGAATTGCTAGAATGGGTTGAGTAAAGATTTTTTTTATCATAGTGGACCTTGTCTATTGGAGATTTATCATCTACCAAGTCTTTAAGGACTAGTGCCATGTTAAAAGCCTTGATCTAATCTAAGCTCATCCTACAATAATCCTTTAGTCTCACTTATTCTTCATCTTGCAAGTCCTCCCAAAAGTCTTCATAGTATGGAACATGGGAATATGTTGTGATCCCAAATGTACTAGTAATGTTTCAATTTACATCATAAAATGGCCTTGCCTCTAGAGCACTTAAGGTCATTTGAGACATTTCAACATCTGCACACTTGGCTTTAGATAAGGAAGGGCATGCATACCTCTCTATACTAATGGGGAAATGGATTCATATATTGTGTTTATTTGAGAACAACATATAAGACTCCACAAGTTTCCTTAAAAGTTCTATTAAAGCCCATTTATTACTTACATTCCTTGGGAGGGTGTAAGGACACCATTGAATCCTCCTACTTTGATGTATGAGTATGTGGAGAATTTAATGAAATAAGATCATAGTTTGTGATCTCTAAAGTAGAAACATAAAATAATCTCTTCTTTTCTAGCTCTTTTTTAAACATGACTATGATGTAGTGTATAAATTCATCATTTACCCTTATGAAATGTTGCCTGCTTTCCTCAAAGATGAAGTCTGGGTAATATTTGAATGCCTTGTTAACCTGGTCAGCTACTATATTCAGTCTTAAGAGAGTTATCCTCTTTGATAATATGTATACTAAATATGAAGTCATTTAGAACTTCCCTGTATTCTAGAATTCCATCATTTTTTTATGGATGGATTTACTTATCAACTGGGCCCAGTGGATATACTACTTATTTTGGTGGATTACCCACATATATTGGTACATCGAGTCTTGAAAGTTCTTGGCATCAGGGTTCCTAGTGACTCTATGTAGGAGTATGATTAAATCACCCACTTCATGCTTAAAGTCTAGTATTGTTAGTGTTTTGGATAGTCTTGTAGAGGTAGGCCTAGGATACTTTAGCCATTATTTATTCATTATCCTTAGGCATCTAATTTTATTGTCCTAATAGAACTTATTTGATGATTTAGGAGTTATATCAAGATAAATCTCATATTCATGGATCAGCAACACTTTGTCTATAAAGTTGGGGTTAAGGTTCAAAATATTTTCCTTGTTGTCATTTAATACTTCTCTCTTCTCCACATCATAGTGCTTTGCCCATGTGAGCACCGGGTTAGGGATCTACAATGATAAGGGGAAAGCTATTACTTGAATTAGTCCATAGTCATAAATGCTTTGAATCTAATCATTTTTGAATTCAATATTCACCCTAGTTAAAATATCACCTAGGTCAATGTGACCTAGGTCTATATCTATGATCTCATTTGTGTTAGATTCCAAGCTATGTGGGACACTAGGTCCCTTGGATTTGAATTTAATCTCTTTTCTAAACACGAATTTTAGGGAATTTGGTAGGGGAAAACCAACTACATAGTTGGAGGGATTCGGGGTTGCAAAACATAGGTAAAAGTTTTGATAGAGATTGTGGTTATAAAATATACATGTAAATTAAATTGAAAACTCTGACAAGTTTCAAGCTTGTAATTGCAAGTAAGATCCATATTAGGATTTGGAATTGTAAAATGCACCAAGTTTATCTGTGGAGTTGTGGGGTTGCAAATGTAGGTGGAAAATATATAGGTTTTAGAATTTTTTTGGAAGGTGAAAGGTCCATGAGGACCGCATGAGGAATCTTCAAGGGAATATACTACTAGTTTGAATGAAACCCTATATTCTCAATAGCAAAAAAATATTTAGAATGATTCCAAAAGGACTTGGGTAACCAGATGATACCAAGTGAACAAAATTAAACCCTAGGTCAATAGTTGGTGGGTAGTTTAGAACTTTGGAGTATTGGAACAATTTCACAAATTTGGAAAATTGTAATTTGCACTTTGAACTCAACTTTCTACTGGGTGTTTGGGTTCATTGGAAATGGGAAATTAGAACTTGAGGTGTAATTTAGAACTTTTCAAGTTATAAATTTCAACTAGGGTTCTAATTTATGTAATAAGGGTAGTCAACATGAAGCATAAATTAAGTTGTAATTTTTAACTTTGCAAGTTACAAATTGCAACCAAAGTTCTAGTTTTCAGTAGGAGTGATGCATGGGAAGTGGAGGTTGGAAAGCAATTTTCAAGTTTGCAAGTTAAAAATTATATTCAAATCTTTGGTTTCCATGGTGAAGGTGTTTAGTGGAAAGCGGAGCTCCATTTGCAATTTATAGCTTTGTAAGTTACAAATTACGAGTGGGGTTCCAATTTCTGATGGTTGTGAGTTGTATGGGAAGCAGAGGTTAGGAAGAAATTTTCAAGTTTATAAGTTGAAAATTTCATTCCAATCTCTATTTTTTTTGGATATGAATAAAGTGAGAAGTAAAGGTTTGGATGCAATTTTCAATTTTATAATTTGTAAATTGTACCCAGATCTTTGGTTTCCATCAAGCATTGGGAAATGAGTGTCCTGGGTCATTTTAAGGCCTTTTTTACAAAAAATTAATGGGTCTCCCTTAGGGTACTAGATATTTTGATATTTTTAGGATAAAAATATCAACATTTTTGGTGATCTTTATAGGGTGATTTCCCATTAATCAATTTCTCTTTAGTAGCCATCTAGTTTATTGGACATGGAGTCATTTTATGCTTAACACTTTAACTAGAGACGAACAAAATTTGGACTTGCCCAAACAAGAATGAAATAGGGAAAAATAGAACAAACTAAGGAAACTAAAAATCCTAATGAGTTGACCTAGGTGAAATCACTTATTGGGAAAAACAACTAACCCTAATATATACAATTTTTTTGGAATAAATTCCAATCTCAAAATCAAGATTTAAGGCATATTCCATTGATTGGGATAGATAGTTTTGATCCATCGAGATTGGATAGATGGAATGTATTAGCTTCTTTGTACTGAGTTATAATATATGGATCACTCCATATTGCATCAAAGTTGGTGTGCTTACCTAGTTTAGCTCTTTTAGCATCCCATCTCCTTCATTATAGCTCCTGTCAGATGGTCTTTTGTCAAAAGTTCTCATTATTTGAGCTTAATTTATTTCCATAACTTTCATTGACTAGTTTTTGACTTCTTATAGTTCTATAAGTTCTACTAATTATACTCTCATTTCATCATTGTCAATCAATTCTAATTGATGATTGAGTTTTAGAGATGGTAACTCAATTTATAGTGGAACTCTAGCTTCCATTCCATACACCAACATGAATAAAAAATTTCTAATGGATTTCTTGGGATTGATCCTATCAGTCTATAGTGCTGATTTCAAATTTGTGCACCATATCCTTTAGTTGTATTCCATTATCCTTTTAATAATCCTTAGGATATTTTAGTTGGTAGACTCAGCCAAGCCATTAACCTATATGTAATAATTGGAAGAAGTATTCAAGTATACATTTTGATTTACATCCCATTCACTCACTTAAGTGCCCATAAAATCTTTGTCATTATCTAAGATAATGGTTTAAGGAATACCAAATCTTATGATAATGCCATCCATGAATTCCAAGATAGGTGCCTCCATGGCATTTTTTAGTGCAACTACTTTAGTAAATTTGGGGAAGTATCTAGTTGCTGTAAGGACCCATTTATGGCCAACACTCGATGGTGGATTAATCATACCAATGAAATCTAATCCCCATTCAACAAATGGTTGGTTAGCTTGGATTAGTTTGAGAGGGAGAGCTACTAATCTTTGCTTGTCTATAAATTAAGCACACTTTTCATAGTTAATTACCCATTGATGGGCATATTTGAATATGTCAGACCAATAATATCCCCCTCTCATTATTTTGATGGCCTTGGTTCTTACAAAAAAATGTCGACTTAATAGTCTATCATGAAACTCTTCAAGCACCTTTGGGATTTGACCATGCTTAATGCACCTCAACATGACTCCATTAATATCTTTTGTAAACAATACTCCATCAACAAGAACATAAGGAATATATTAGAGTCTAAAACACCTTTTCTTGGACTACTAAAAACCATATGCATACTTACCAGTCTGTAGGAAGATAGTCATGTCTATAGACACAAAAAAACCATAAATTATGGCTCTAGATGTCACATTAACATTTAATACACCACTTTTCCCCCTTTGGGTTAGATTATTTACCAATTCTCCCATTATTAACCTTGGATCATTTCCTATGGAATTGACCACTAATCATAGGTAGATTAGCCAATTTTGGCTATGTCCCCTTGACCATCAGTGATTAGACCTTGACTATCGATGGTTAACTAGACCACTGATGATTAATTAAAATCTTGCATGATCAAAGGAGTCAACTAAAATTTGACTAAAACTCACTCATTGATTACTAGTTATCTAATTTTAGTCTACTATTCTCATGATCAATGCATGATTAGATTGTTGGTAAGACTATTTGATAAATTATTTGTTAAAATATTCATTTTAATGCTCCTTTCCTCTATATTAATAGATGAATATAATTTTAAATTCATCATCTAGGGGAAAGAAATTATGACTCCTAGGAGAATCCAAAAAGCTTCCCAGTGAACTAGGTCAGAGGCTTAGGGTGCTTCTGCAACTCACTATCTTGAGCCAAGGTACCATTACTTTTTTGACATTGCTCAAGGATCCACAATAGCTTTTAGCTAGCACCAACATTCCCCAAACTAGCAACACATAAAATCTAAGTATCTATTTTTTTAATCAAGATTCAATAATTATCTCTATTTATTTCATTGATTGTGTCATTCCTATTTATTTCTCTTTCATATCATTTTTTGTGTTGGAGTTTTAAAACTATAGACATTTCACCTCCTACCTTAAACCACCCAAAAACCATTCTCACTCACCTGAATATCTAATCCTTGAACCAAATACCCATGAGTATTAATTTTTGTCTCACAACCAACATTATACCCAAACACCACTCCTAGGATTTCTCTACAACTCTCCCTAATAGACTTTTTTTCCCAAACCAAATTCCATAGTAACCACTGATAGTCTTATCTAACCACTAATAGACTTACCTAACCGTTGATGGTTAATAACCACTAATATTCACCTAACCACTGATGGTCATACCCAATTATAGATGGTCACTATGTGTCATTTTACAATATCAAGCCAATTTGACCCATCTACCCATACCCAAATCCCAGTTTATGAGTTTCTATTTTATCACAAAACTTTAACTTATGTTTTGAATAAATTTTGAGTAATTTAGCATTAATATTTACTCACTTACTACTATTTTTAATCAAAATCACTTATTGCTTTCCAAGCATTCATTATATATTATTTTAGTACCTTTTGTTATTTCATGCAAGCATCCATTTTTAGTTTATCAAAACTTAAGTGTTTTAAAAGTGTGAATTGATAGCATCCAAGAAAGCTTATGTTTCTTGGATCTAGCTCATGCTAAGTAGTCCACCCTACTATCTCACTAATCCACCATTTTCTAGATTACTTTCTTATCTGTAGGTCATCCTCCCTAAACAAAGAGGAGTATAGACAATCATCTAGATTCATGTGCATGTAACATATCTAGGTTCTATTAACCTCACCCTTATTTTAAGTTTTACATCTTTCTAAATGGGAAATAAAGCAAAAGTTTAGAGAAACATTATAGCATGCCTAGTAGGACCCTTGATCTTTATCTTGGGTTCATATTTATAGGAAATTTAGTTGAATTAGATAAGATTCATTCATTGCATTCTTTTATAAAAATTAAATGTTCCTTATTTCATTTCTTCCTTTCCAAAATGCAAATTCTAGTTCCTTTTTCTTTCTTTGAAAAGAGTAAAAATTGTCATTTTTACTTTCATTTATAAAAATCAAAAGTACTCATTCTAGGCCTAGGCATTGCATCATCAATCACATCTAGGTGCATCCTAGTTATTTTTTATTCATTTGAAAAGACACCAAAATTTTCTTTTGGATTAAAATTTAATTTTGCATCCATTGTTTTCTTTTATTGACAAGGTCACATAACTTAATTTAATCAATTAAATTAATCGTAGGCTCACGTCTCATCACACACATAATAAAAAAACACACATTCAATCAAACATCAAAATATTGACATAAGGACTGACTTGGATTTAATCACCTAGCAATCACCTTTCCTTGGATATCCTACTTGGATTTCACCACTAAGGGGAGAACCAACTCAGTACATTGGCTAAGTATAATATCTAGCAACTTGGTATATTCTAGCTAAGCACTTGACACCCTTATCACTGTGATGTGTGAAGTGAGGGGGTAGGCCCCAATATCAAGCCACATACCAAGTTCTATTATAGATCTTGAGAGCTTTTACCAACCTAAAATCAATCTTAGATATCCTTTTCTAGTACTTGCTCTATAATCCCAAAGTTGATCTTCATAACTTCTTTAAAATTGAGTCATAAGCCTAAAGAGAGATAAAAGGTATTCTAATATTTAAACATACTTTAGTGTATGCTTCTTTTCTTTGAGATATTTTTATTTTGATTGCTTCTCTTTTGAGTTTGTGAGATTGTTTTTTCCTTTATTTCCTCTTCCTTTGCATGGTGGTGACAAGACAACTAAAAAACCAAGAAATTCTAGATCCACCTCCCAAGCACCCATCTTCATCTTATTCCTCATCCATAGAGTACCATTCAGATGTGGAAATTTTACCTCACTATTATATAAGTCCCATTATACCTTAGATAGTTTCCCAAGGAGATACAAAATTTCCACCTTTTTGGATAACAATCCCATAGCCCTTCAACATTACCTTAATACCATGCCTTACCGTACCCCCACTTTAGTTCCATATATTGATCCACTCTATGGTATGCCACCCCATCTTATGAGTAACACCTATATTTCCATCATTTTCACCCAACCCCTAGTTACCCAAGAATCCTCTTATACCAAAAACCCTTCTAACACCACCATTCAAAATCAATTCACTCCACCAATCAACACCCAAAAATCTTCCATCCCAACCAATAAATCTTATAGTATAGGAACAACCCAATATTTGGCCACCTATACTCCACTTACCATTAGAGTACCCTCTACTAGTGTTTCTACTCTTCCTCCTATTATCTCCAACCCACTAACCTCCACTTCATTTGATATCTTGGTGGTTTCCATACCTTTTACCCTTACACCCATTAGTACCAAGGTTACCACCCATCCACCACCTATCAACCCAACCATGCCTCAAACCCAACCCATGTCAATTCCTCAATAAGTACCCTTTATACCCAACCCAAGCTACATTCCTAACCGAAAAGGGCATATGGCTCCACATTCTACCCAACCTCCTATATCTATTTACCCAAACATAGCATCTTCCCAACCATCCATATCCACATGCTAGTATGTGGTATCCTCTCAACCTTCCATTAGTTATCCATATGTTGCACATACCCAACCCCAAAAAAACACACCATACACACATGGGAGTACACAACCACAAACTAATCTATTTAAGATGTTAATAAACAAGATGACCAATTTAGAGTCATCTATTTTTGGTACCCATAACTTCTTATCATATGATCAAATTTGCAATGGACCAATTCATCCATCCATCCCAATCTGACCTTATCCTCCTCAATGGGAACTTTAAAAAATTTCAAAATTTTAGAGTAAGGAAGATCTTTAGTAACATCTTAAATCATTTAGACACTTTCTATTTGATTACTTATGATGATGCTCTCCTTTGTACCTTTCCCATGTCCCTATCCAATCCAACATTAGATTGGTACAATGATATTACCAAGTACTCCCTCTTTTATTTTACCCAAATAGCTCAAACATTCTTAGATCATTTTTCCATAAATATATCTAAGAATTTTTTTATCATCGACCTCTACTCCATTCGACAATTTGAGGATGAGACAATTGTTGATTTTTTAGCCCATTGGAGAGGTTTGATAAACCATCTCTCTTTCTCTTTGCCCTAACCTAATATGATTGAGATTTTCTCATGGGCTTGTGCTAAACATATTTCCTCCACTTTATATGTGCAGACTTTGAAGACCTTTCATGAGGCTTTCATCATGGCACAAAAATTAGATATTAGATCCATTGATGAGGGGAAGCTAAAATTAAGAAACCAAAACTCTAGTTTCAAGTCAAATGAACCTTCTTCCTACAAAACCACCAACCAATCCAACACCAAAACCAAAACCAAGGGAACCATGAATGCATTTATCCTTAAAACCACCCCTCTTTTAGTTATTAACCAACCCAACCCTTATAATTCTTCTAACCAAAATACCCAAAACCAAAATTGTAACAAAAAAAATCAATACACTCCACTAGGGGAGTCATATGATTTCATGTTGGAAAAGTTACTAAAAGCAAATATCATACAACTTCCTATAATTAAA
Organism: Torreya grandis; assembly: GCA_037957365.1. Classification (NCBI taxonomy): domain Eukaryota; kingdom Viridiplantae; phylum Streptophyta; class Pinopsida; order Cupressales; family Taxaceae; genus Torreya; species Torreya grandis. The sequence continues at coordinate 293,399 of JARHVA010003857.1, read as the reverse complement.
ACCCCTCAACAATTCAATTCCTCTTGTCCTATACCTGACTATTATAAGGAGAATGAATTATGTGGTTACCACCATGTCATTGGGTATGATGTTAGTAGATGAAATAATTTCAAAAGCATTATCCAAGGGTTGATTGATAAGGGGGAACTTGTGTTGGATAACCCCTATGTACCCCCAAATCAGTCACTTGATATTTTTAGGCATCCATTCCCCAAACATGCCCCTTTTATGAAAAATGAAAATAATAAAGTAGAGTCCTCTCACCACCATGAGGTCCATACTATTAATGTGGTTCTTAGTGATCTCATTATTGAGGAAAAAATTGCCTAAAACACTTCTTCTTCCCCTCTACTTATTGAGGTAGTAGATTCACCTTCTATTCATTTGGGAATCAAAATGAAAGAATCAACTATTCCCCTTTCTCCACTTATTGAGGTAGCAGAGCTACCAACCTCCCCTTTGGAAGACATACCAAAAGAGGCAACCATTACCACCATACCTTTCTCTTCCATCATAGAACAATCCATTCTTCCTTTGGAAAGCATTCCTAAAGAAGAGGTCACCTTACCTACCCCTTCCATGGAGGAATAACCTTCCAAACCCTTAGAGTATTTGACTAAGGAAAAGGACAAGATAAATAATCCCCTCTCTAAAACCATGGGATTATTCTTTAAGTCCAATACCAAAGGAAACAAACCTGTATATAAGGCTTTCTCTAGACTAGTTCAAAACTTGTAGTTTCTATCCCAACTCACATTTTGGCACCATTTTGGGCTTTCTTATCCTACAGAGCAAGATCTCTCAACCATGCCATTGTCAACCCAACATTCCACTTTCATTAGTGAACCCACCATCATCCCAACCAAACCATTAGAAACCTCTACCTCTCAAACCATAGTTGAAGCAATCAAACTAACAACACCTAAATTATCTAAAGTACCTTTTACCATCCTAACAAATCCCATACAAAGTCTAGTCATGATCCCCACTTAGATCCTTACTCACCCTCCATTAAATTTGGATTTATAAAAATCTATCCCACCAAAGAAACCCCAAATTAAGCTAACCAAGAAAGTGGAGCCATCTAGGATCCCCAAAACCAAAATCTTGCCACCCTTTTCTACCTTGCTTTCCCTTTTATGACTGCATCCTTCTTCCATCCTAGGACCTCATCCTTCCATTAATAAAATAATTATCCCAAAGATAACCCAAACCCAACCTCCTTTGTTAGCTACACCTTTACCTATTCTTTCCATGTTTTATACCTCCAAACCATCCACCACCAATCTTTCTACTTTTAACCCTTCTATTTATAAGCCATCTACTACCAAGTCTTTTATTTCTAAACGTTCTATCTTAAAACCATCTACCTCTAAACCTTATAACTTTAAACCATTAACCACAAAGAAATATACTCCAAAACCACTTGCCAAGAATATTCCACCACCCAAAAGTCCCATTGTGAAGCCTACTCCTAAGAAGGCTTCCACCCCAAAAGTAAAATCAAAAACCCCAACACCGATGCCACCTTTATTGAAGTCCTAAACAACCATCTTGAAAAGACTATTGTGATCTTTTTTATTGAATTTTTCTCCTCTCAAACCATTTAAATCCCATAGTCCTAAGCCATCCTGGTTTAATGATAATATAATTTTCTCATACCATAGAATGTTAATATATGATATAGCGAATTGAAAAGCTCTCCAAGTTATAGTCCACCAACTATGTGATGAGGATGAATAATTATTATAAGATCATCTTATGATCCTACCACCAATATAAGAACTAAAAGTAACCACACAACACTTACCTACTCCCACACTCTCATCTAAGAGTAAGGAGGAACTGAAGCAGTACTCTAGCCCAACTCTTTCCCAAATCTATACCATCTATGTGGTCACATGATCACAAGAATAACAAAAGGATAAAGGGAAGGAAAAGGTGTCCATTTCATGAACATACCATTCTTACACCACCTAATCACCCAAACAAGCCCAAACACCTTCACCTTCACCCAAGCCCAAAGTGTCCATCTTGGGTTCCTTCCAATCTAACCCTTCCAAGTCAATCCAAAGAGTAGTTCTAAAACATTTTCACCAAACATTGGTGAAGATGAGTTTATATGAACTAATCGATACCTTACCCCATCACTACCAAACAATGATAAAGGCTTTGAAATATATATAGGTTCAACCAAAAGATTCATAACCTATAGTTGCCTTTATCAAATCCCTTCAACTTTCCACCCTTATTACCTTTAAGGATTCATAAATACCCTTCGTTCATCCCCATGATTCAGATATTCCCCTCTTCATTACCATGTACATCAACCAAACCTACATCAAAAGGGTTATGATTGATGGAGGAACTAACATCAACATTATCTCCTCCCATGCATATGACTAGCTAAAATTACCAGAGAACATTATGTCAAAAATCATTATAGTGCTCCATTCCTTTAAAAACACTATGGAAAAAACTCTAGGAACTATCATCCTCCACATTCATTTAGGACCTCACACACTTTTTGAGATCTTCTACATAGTATAAGGTGAGTTTTAGTAAAATGTTATACTTAACTGCCCTTGGATATATTCCATGAATTATGTGCCATCTATGCTACATCGATGTGTCAATTTTGAGCATGAGGGTTAGGTAGTTACTATACAAGTTGACCCAAGTCCTTTTAAATCATGTAACATGATGTATCAGTTGAATGATGTTCTCTTTCTTCCATCAACCAAACCTTTACCAACTAAATATGTCTCTACCTCTTCCATCAACCAAGCCTTGACTAGCTCATCTATCCCCTCTACCTTAATCCTATACCTCCTCTTCTAATTGACCATTCACCTTTGATTTTTCCTATTTGGATAAACTAGAGTTTGCCAAGACATACCTCCATAGGTGTGATTAGCAAGGATTTAGTCTAGGGCATTATAAACATGGTCTACACAGGTTGTCTCCATGTAAGACCCAAAATCCTCATGAGAGATTTGGTCTTGGATTCCTTTCGCCTAAAGAGCCAATTAATTTTTCTCCCATTACCGTCATTGAGGAGGAAGTTCCATCCTCACCAACACATTCCCCATCAAAGTTTGAGGATTTCAAAATCATCGCCCCTAAATTTTTTTTATCAACATAATTAGCCTTGGACCCATGACTTATCAAAAGGATGGGGAGACCATTATCATTCTTTTGACTCATCTTGAGATGGTAGAAGATGATTCTCCTACCATTAATACCATTCGATGTCAGGATGCTTATTCCATTCTTTCTTATCTTGGTGTAAAAGATTCCCTTATCCATATATCTCTCCCTCCTCAGACTTAATCCATGTTGAATGCATCCACCATGGATGTCAACTTAGGTACTTAGGATAACTCATCTATTGTAAAAATTGGCCAATCTCTAGATCCCTTAGAGCTTTAGGATTTCCCCTTCTTCTTGAAAGACCGTAACATAATATTTACTTGATTTTATAATGACATGCCAGGAATCAACCCTCACATCACCACCCATAATATCATTACTATCCATAATGCCAAGCCTATCAAGTAGAATTTTCAGTGGATGCATCCTTGCATATCCCTTCTTACCAAAGAAGAACTTCAATGCCTCCTATCTATGAATTTCATCCAACCCATTGATTATCCCTAATGGATCTCAAATGTCATCCCTGTCCCCAAAGCAATAGGGGGACTTTACATTTGCATGGATTTCTATGATATTAACCTTGCTTACTTAAAGGATGAGTTCCCTTTACCAAGCATTGACTAGATTATTGATATTAAAACTAGCCATAAGATGTTATCTCTTATGGATGGTTTCTTAGGCTATAATTAGATGTTGATTACCCTTGAAGACCAACATAAAATTACTTTTATCACCCCATGGGGAACCTTTTTCTATAGGGTCATGCCTTTTGGTCTAAAAAATGCTGGTGTAACCTAACAACATGTAATGACCTATATCTTCCATGACCTTATCCACAAGACCATAGAAGATTACATAGATTACCTTCTTGGGAAATTTAAATGTCATAAATATTATTTATCAATTCTCAAGGTTATCTTCGAATGCCTCATCCATTACCATGTTCATCTCAACCCCCAAAAATGCATTTTTGGGATCTTTTTAGGAAAGACCCTTGGATTTATCATATTTATTCAAGAAATTGAGGTTGATACCACCAAAATAAAAGTTATCCTTAACATGCCTCCTTCAACCAACGTCAAGCAACTCCATAGTTTGCAGGGGAAGATCCAATCCATTTATCATTTCATCTCTCAACTATTTGATAAATGCCAACATTTCCATCACCTTAATTAGAAAGATTTTTCTTTTATGTGAAATAAAGATTGTCAAAATTCCTTTGACTCACATAAATAATACCTTCTTTCTCTACCTATTGTCATTCCTCCCAAAGAGGATAAAACTTTATACCTTTATATTTCTTCCACTTATCACTCTTTAGGGGTAATGATTGCACATTAATATTAGTAGCATAAAGAGCAAGCTATCCATTATATAAGTTGAAAACTCATAGAGTAAAAAACTTGATAGACCCATACTGAGAAACTTTTCCTCACCTTAGTCTTCATGGCCGCTAAACTCCACCATTACCTTCTCAACCACAAGACCTATGCCATAACCAACATTGACCCACTTAAATGTATGCACTCCAAGCCATACCAAAACTAATGTATGGATAAGTGAATCATGATTTTAACTAAGTTTAACCTTGAGTTCCTCCATCATAAGTAAATTAAATGGAAATTCTTTGCCGACCAATTGGCCAAATCACCTTTAGCGTATAATCAACCTTCTCTTCTTGATCTATAAAAGGGCACTAAAAACATACCAAAATGTTTACCAAGGTATACTTTTAGTTAATTTATTAAACACACCAAAATTAATCTAAAAAATAATAAACTTAAATAAAATCAATGCAAGAATACAAACCACACTGCACAAGAGTTGATTACGGAATTCGATAATGCCTACATCTTTGGGTTCACTTAAACCATGAACCAATCCATTTATATGAATTGAAAGTACATGGAAAATTCTTAAAATTATTAAATAGACACTCTAATATTTCAAAATATCAGCAATATAACTTTGAAAAGTCCCAACACTCACAGATAAACTTTCCACCTTCCTGTCATGAATGTAATCTCACCTTCCTGAAGTTCTCTACCAAAATGATCTCTTCAAATATTTAAAAATTAGATCAATATAAACCAAATAAATAAATAATTATATTAAAAAAATTATCTTGGAGTCTATAACATTTCATTATTTCACTTGAAAGTTTGAAAATGAATCTAGATGCTTTGAAAATGGTGATACATGCAAACTGGTCCTAAACTGACCATTGCATAGTCTATAAAGCTTCACTTCAAGGAATTAAAAATAGGATAAAAAGATATAATAAATAGATAGTAAGCATATTTATAGAACTATATTGTATTCTATAACAAATATTTAGTTCACTCTGAATTCTAGAAATGCCTCTAGTCACCTCAAAATTGAGGATGAGTGAAAATGGGTCTTTATGCCTTAGCTACTCGGTTGAGAACCTTGATAAATCTTGGTGTTTAAATAAAATATTTATAGATTTATATAGTGTTTACATGATTAGTCACAACATCTGGGAACTTATTCTTTTGGAGTGAAGGTTAGGGGTTTAAAACCCCAATAAAGCAAATACACAACTTTGTTTCAATCTCCTCCGGTTTAGTCCCACATTATTTGGGATGATGGAGCCATGGGTCTTGAATGGCATGAGTCATTAAGGTTAACCACCAATTTTTTTTTATGCATATGGATAATTTTATATATCATGTAGCTATGTTTGTCATCAAGATATGATTTGAGCTATGTTTGGCATTGCTCATCTGTGTTGAAAATCTGTGAAACAATGCACGGTTGGCATTTAGTTGGAACCTTCAACTTGAGCTCTATTTGGTGACTTGACACAATATGTTTTCAAAGATGAAGGAAAAAAAAACCAATTTTTTTTACTTTAACTAACTTTCATGTGTCACGTCCTCATTTTTCCATGTCACCACTTTGACTAAGTTTGACTGGTCATAACTTCTGCATACAAAATCAGATTTGGTCCATTAAAAATGTGTCAAAAACCTTGTGATAAGATAAATTCCATGGAATTGGTTCAAAAAAATTCCATGATGATAAATTTTTCTAGTTTGACTAGCATTGATTACCTATTGACCTACTTTGACTAAAACTTTGACCAACTGCATAAGGAGTAAATGAGCTCTATTTTTAGAGTTCCACATACCATTGGAAAGATATCTATGAGACCTATACAATGGTATAGGTATTATTTTGATTTGGGAACTTTTTAAAATGACCTATAGATCACACTTCCCCACTAAGAAGGCTTTTGGTCCATCAAAAGTTCGTACTTGACTTGATCCTCTGAAATGTTAGTCAGTTCTAAAGCTACTCCAATGGGTCTTATTAGTCTACTTAGGCTATAAAAATGTTCCTAAAATACTTGGAACAAATGATTGATCACATATTCTACAATTCCTCTACTTTTGCATAGCCATCAATAGCCTCTATAAAGAACTAGGATTCAAAATGTGATGAATTCCTATGCTACATAGCTTCACAAGAGCCTCTACACAGATAAGCCAAGTGAGCTTCTTTACTACATAGTTGTAATGAACCTCTACATAGAATTCTAGTTATCTACTCTATTGCATACCTATAATGAGCCTCTACACATATATGAGATCCTAAATTTCCTCTGTTGCATGGTCTCAATGAGCCTTTACATAGGTATGAGATTTAGTACGTACATCCACATCCTCCTCTATTACATGGCCATCTAAGGGCCTCTACATATAATTATACATGGATAATATCACATCCATCAAAATCCTTTTCTACTACATGGCCATCCATGGGACTCTACATAGAACTATGCATGGACCTAGTACCTTTTGGGTCTGCTAAACTATTCTTTATAGAATAACACTTGACATAAATAGGAATATAACATACCCTAATCAATCTACATATACCATTGTTAATGAAAAATGTCTACCAAAATGTGAGAAGACAACTTGAGTATGATAAATCTATCACTTAATTCTTCTCTATAGGTGACTCCATAACAAAACAAATTACAATTTTTATAATGCATGCATATATAGATTATAAACAATGCCTCTTGGGTCTATTAAACTGTGCATGGTGTATTTCACAATACTACTTGTATGTGTCTTATTCATACATCCTAACTAGCATGTTATTTTTTCCAGTTTTATGAGCATATATAAATGGATAATAACTAACACCTAATATTCCTTACCAGCCATTAAATCTTGGTGTGGGATTGGCTCCTTCAATAGTCACTATATGGATCATTATGTAGCTCACCTTTAGGTTCCTAATGGTCACTTAGTACATATGAGTCTAATGTCTCATTAAAATCATCATGGCTAGGTCTAGAGACCTACCCTATTTCAAACTATGCAATCGAAGTGTGATCTAAGTGAAGCTATATGCTGTCATCTATGAAAGATGTTTTCTAAGTGAATAGATATAAATTTCCTATAAAAATCTCATTCATTTCCAATGGAATGATATCAAGAGTCACCATGTCTGAGAACTATCTCCCAACTACAAATCATAAGGTGCAACAACATGTTTCTATAACTTGGACAATGCCATTCTATGTGCCAGCTATTTTGACATTTAGTAGTGGAAACATTAGCCCAATTGATGTACTATGTTAGTAATCACATAACCTTTTCTGATGTCCTCATTAAACACAAGTCTAATGACACATCCCTTTGAAACAACTAAAATAATCTACTTGGAGGCTCTCATAGATCACAAGACAATGTCTAGAGGTCTAGATGGTGTCCTCTATCAAACTAGGGCTTCTAAATATTTATTGGTACTTGGAATATCAAGAGCCTTTCCTCTTTCCACATTCCTCTATTAGAACCACCATGGTGCATAATCAATATGTCATAACCAACAATGTTCTACCACATGTCCATATCTCATGTAATGACTACAGATCAGACTAGTTGAAGTAGTAGGATCATCTCTATGTAATTTCCTCCTTCTTGACTCTTCTACTATTTGAGAAAAAATAGAGTCTACTTTATACTAGAGTTTGATGATCTGCTGGTCCTATTTACGCTAATGTACACTCATGTTCACCACAATCATGTTTAGCTCAACCATATATTATGCATATTCCCATCAATGTGACACAACCATATGTATCACCACACCCAAGAAAAATAGCATCATGGGAAACTTAATCTACTAATATAAATCCATGGCTTCAAGACAGTCCCAAATAGCCTATGCTTCTGTGTCAATACACAAATAAAAGCTCACTAACACAATGTAGAAAAATTATTAATGACAGGCAAGAACCATTCTACTACCAAACCTGATTCATAAAATAGCACTAAAAATCTACCAAAAAATTTACCAAGGGATTCTTGTAGGCAATTTATTAAATGCACCAAAATTGCTCTAAAAAATAATCAACTTAAATAAAATCAATACAAGAATATGAACCACACTACACAAGAGTTGATTATAGAGTTCAACAATGCCTACATTTTTGGGTTCACTTAAAACATGAATTGAAAGTACATTGAAAAATATTATAATTTTAAAATAGACACTCTAATATTTTAAAAACTTAGCAACAAACCTTCAAAAAATCTTGGCACTCACAGATGAACTTTCCACCTTCCTATCATGAATGCAATCTCGCGTTCCTAAAGTTCTCCACCAAAAGTATATCTTAAAGGATTTATAAAGTGGAAAAATAAAAATCAAATTAGGAAAATAATTGTATCACTAGAAGTGTCTTAGATTCTAGAACATTTCATCAGTTCACTCTAAAGTCTGAAAATGAATCTAGATGCTTCAAAAATGGTGATACATGTAAACTGGTCCTAAACTAGCCATTACATAGTCTACAAATCTTCACTTTGATGCATTAAAAATAGGCCCAAATTAACTCAAATATATTCTCTTATCATATGGATGTAACTATCTTAGAGTCTATAAAAACTCTCTAGTTCACTCTGAAGTCTGGAAATGCCTCTAGGCACCTCAAAACTAAGGATGAGTGAAAATGGGTGCTTATGCCTTAACTACTCGGCTGAGAACCTTGGTAAAGCTTGGTGTTCAAATTAAATATTTCCCACTTTATATAGTATTTACATGCACAAGCATAATGGTTGTAACTTATACTTTTTGAGTGGAGGTTGGGGGTTCCAAACCCCAATAAAGCAAACACATGGCTTTGTTTCAATCTCCTCTGGTTTAGTCCCACATTGTTTGGGATGACGGAGCCATGGGTCTTTAAATGGCATGAGACATTAAGCTTAACTTAAAACCAAGATTTTTTAATGCATGTGGATAATTTTATATACCATATATCTATGTTTGGCATCGAGATATGATTTGAGCTATGGTTGACACTGCTCATCCGTGTTGGAAATTTGTGGAATAATACACTGTTGGCATTTGGTTGGGACTTTTGACCCAAGATCAAGTTGGTGACTTGACACCATACACTATCAAAGATGAAGGACCAAACAAACCCAATTTTTTTACATGTATTGAATGCCATGTTTCACATCCTCATTTATCCACATCACCACTTTGAACAAGTTTGACCCTAACATTGATCGGTCATAACTTTCACTTAAAGACTTAGATTTGGTCCATTCAAAATATGTTGAAAATATTGTGATGATATATACACCATGGAATTGGTTTGAAAATGTTCCACAATGATAAATTTTCTATTTTGACTAGTATTGACTACTTGTTGACCTACTTTGACTAGAACTTTGAACAACTACATAAGGAGCAAACAAGCTCTATTTTTGGAGTTTTGTATAACATTGGAAATATATTTATGAGCCCTATGAAATGGTACAAGTATTAATATAATTTAATAAATTTTATGAAATGACCTCTAGATCACCTCTTGAGTTTCTTGATGAGTCCATTGTGACTCTTTCTCAAGAGGACATCACCTATCAAATGACCATGTTCTTCGATGGATCAAAGTGATAATGTGGTGGGGGAACTGATATCATTCTCATCCCCCTTGATGGTGAACCCCTTCATTTATATTTCAATCTTGATTTTAATTTTACCAATAACATGGCTGAGTATGAAGCCCTAGTGATAGGTCTCTAAATTGCTTTAGCCTTGGGAGTCAAGACAACTAGTATTTTTTGTGACTCACAACTTATGGTAAATTAAATAAATGGATATTATTAATGTAAAAATGACATATTTAAATAATATAAATATTTAAGCAATGTACTCTTAGTGTCATTTAAACATTACTTTATCTAAGACACTCTGCCATTTATGAATAAGTTTGTTGATACAATGGCTTCCCTTGTTTCCCAAATCCCATCCATACCTTTTGAATCTAAGCTATTTGTCACTATCCATCATCTTATCAAGCCTTATTATACCAAATAAAACCCTCCTTCTATCTTTAGTCTGGGGAAGACCCAACCTAAGCTTTGGTATAAATAGATATTTGACTATCTTAACCTAGGCATTGTTCCCTCCAATCTTTCTAGGAATGGTCAAAGAGTGTTTATTTAAATTAACTCTAATTATAACATAATAAGAGTAATTATATACAAGCATGAATTTGATGGTCTCCTTTTTCATTTCCTACATAATCATGAAATTTCTCATACTATTAGATAAACTCATAATGGGATTTATGGGGGACACTTTAGTGGACTAGCTATCGCTAAATGTATCCCTTGCCTTGGATACCATTAGCCCACCGTTAACCAATAATATTATGATTATGTGAAGAAGTGTGTTAAATCTCAACAACACACTGATTTAAATCATGTACCTAGTCATAGCTTCCAAGTATCCAAGGATTTCTATCCCTTCTTATAATGGGGATTGGATATTATAGGTGAAATCAACCTTCATTATTCACAATGACATCATTCTATCATCATTGTGACCAAATATTTCACTAAATGGGTGGAGGCTATTCCTCTCATTTCAACCAAAGCTAAAAATATTATCAATTTTATTAACCATAACATTATCTATCATTTTGGTGTTCTTCAGAATATTATCACTGATAAAGGTAAATAATTTAAGAATTAAAATGTCCAAGGTCTTTGTGTTGAATTTGGTATTAAGTTGAGTTTGTCCTCTCCCTATCATCCACAAGCTAATGGACAAGATAAAGCTTCTAATGAAACCCTTAACAACATTCTAACTAAAATGGTTAATTTACCAGGTTGGGATTGACATTTACACATCCCTTTCACCTTATGAGTATATCATACTATCATTAAAAACACTATAGGTACTACCCTTTCTCTCTTATTTTTGGAGCAGAGGCTGTCTTGCTTCTTGAAGTCTAAATTCCCTCTCTTCGCATATCCCTATAGGACATCATTTTCAAGGGTGATTATCATCAAGAACATTTAACCCAACTTTAGCTACTTGATGAGTGTCATTTGGCCATACTTAACCATCTTTATGTCTAACAAGAATGAATCAAGTGTGCCTATAATAAAAACCTATGAGAATGAGAATTCAACATCAGAGACCTCATCTTATAGGAGAATCAACATATAACCAATATGGAGAAAAGAAAATAGGGCAAGTTTATTTTCAATTGGCTTAGACATTATATCATTATGCACAAGTATAGATCAGAAGCTTACCAATTATCCTCTCTTAAAGGAAAATTAGAACCTGAGCCTCTCTATGCTTTGCATTTGAATCCTTTGTTTTGTTAAAAAGGTCAAACACACCTTCTATCTAACTTAATCTCAGCCCTTGTTTCATGATATTTTCACCTTCATCCCTTCACTTTGAGGACTACAAATTAAAGGACATAATCATGTGATTTTCCATCATAATTACAGCCTTAATCCTAAATATGGGTACCATGGCTCTTTGCATGGCATTATTCTCATGGATACTTTTCATCCCTCATAGGATGGAATACCATGGTCATTGTCTCTCAAAGAATCCGCTCACCCACTATTTCAACCTCCTTGTGATTTAGTTTTTCCTTCATAAAGGTAAGATTTTAAGCCTATATAAGCAAGTTTATGTCATTAAAAGCAAAAACATTAAAATTCATATATCCTATGGGTCATCTCTAGAATTAGTAGACTACTCCCTTGAAGGATATCTATCAAAACCAAACAAAATTGCTTCATTTAAGGTAGACTGCTGCCTTGAATGATAGCTATCAAAATTCCTAACACAAGTATAAAAATGCTTAGACCATTCCCTTGAAGGATGGATAAGTAAATCATTTGTCATAAGTAAGCAATTTATTAGAGGATTCTCATATTGATCAGCTTCTCTAAAACCTCTCAAAGCAATAATAAAAATATCTAAAGACCCATTATTTGGCAAGCCACGATTGGCTTTCATGAGTAGACTTCTTACATCGATCAATCTATACCTTCTATGACATATATTTGTTTATAATAGCTCTTTGGAAACCTATAGAAGGGGCAAGCTAACCTCACATGAGGTTCCTTTATCATCCATCTCCCCTTTATACCCTCTATAAAATAATGGATTTTGAGCTTGCTTGACACTGTGTGATCAAGAAACCTTTTAAATAACCAATGAATGCTGATGCAAAGCATGTGTAAGGGTTATGTTCATAAAATAATCTTATAATCCTTTTGTTTTGGTACTTGCTAATGAAATATCATTGTGTCTCCTTCCTCTTTCTCATACCTACTTGTTATTACATTCATTAAGACATTTGTCTTTTTGATTGTTGTATATTTTATTGTCTTTTTAGACATATGGTTTTGTTATCCAAACTTAATCTATGTATTTTTAAGATTAATCCACCTTCATATAATTAAATACAATTCATTAAACAATATGTAAATCAACATTTTATGTTTTGTTTCATGATTTTCTTCTACCTTATTTGTTTAAGTTTTTTAACCATAAAATCATTTTAATAAATTAACCACCTCATTTATCAAAAGTCATCTCATCTATCTAAATAACCAATCACATATTATTAATCATCATCATTTATTATATTTATAACCATTTATAAACTAATGAGTCATCACATGTCTATCTAGACAAAGGGGAACATAGATTCATTAATTCAAAACATTCACATTTATAACATCTAATTAAGCATGTATCTAATAATAAGAGAAATACTAATCATAAAATCACGATCATATCATAAACATCATCACATCATGAACATCAAATAACTAACCATAACCATAAACAATATCTATAACCCATAATCACATTGATAAGCTCATAGTCATAAATAATCATATATCATAATAATATCCATGTCTCTCACCAAAATTTTTACATCTTGATGTATTGACTCATATGCTAGTATCAAAATCATAAAATACATCAAATTAGGCATCTCATAAGAGTCTAAGGTGGAGGGGAACTACTGCTCCTTTGAGCCTATCCATCTTTGAGATCTATCTATGCACCTATAGATGCTACCCATTGACCCAGTATAACACTGCTATCTCCCCCAATAACCATTACTCTATACTCAACATATCAAGGCTCATATAGAAGTTGTCTAAATATGAGTACCTCATAGTATCTAATCCCCTTGATTGTGGCCACATACCTTACCATAGAGATGGTCCTCAATGGTTTTAAAGGTACAGGTGCCTACCCTTCTACCTATCTCAGGGCATCCCTCTCCTATGTCACCCAAGCTAGTTACACTTGTGTTGTATCTCTCTCTTACATAAGGATAGCCACCTATCCCTATGTTGTATCTCTCTATAATCACCACTTCTAGAGCTACCTTTGTTATGGTTAGTGCCACCCTCACCTGATCTCTTTTTATGATGAGTGCCTACCTGTTAGGGGCATCCACATCCATCTACTCCCCACTCCCTCCACCATGTCTACATCAGGAGCTTACTATACATCATCTCCCATAAATAATTCTACTTCATAATTCACCTAAAACCATGCAAGGTAATCCTACATTAACCCTACATCATCAATATCTTTGGCCACTGGTAGCTCGTCATAATCAACCTCTATCTCCTTAGGTTAGGGTCAAGGTAGTGGTGTCTCAGCATCCTCTCTCTTATACCTTGAAAAATCACTTGGGACACCTTACACTAACCCATAATATCTCCTCATATTGTCAAATGGAATAATCTCTACCTCATGCTAATATCTCCCATATATCCATCTATAACTTTGTAGTGACAAGGTCTGCCTAACATAGCTTGCCCATACTAAGAATCTAATATATGACCTTTATATAACCTCCCCATTAACCATTTCCTACAACCTGTCCCTATACCACTCCAGATCTCTACCACTCCCCATGGTGTTGTAAGTGTGTAATCACCTCTCCACCTTATGAATCCTACTATGAACTCCCCCTGATCCCATGCCTAGCATGACAATACACTTAGTTGTAGCACCTTGATGTGCTCATATGCCCAGTAGTGTAGAACAAACCTAATGCTAATGCCATACCTCTTATGTACTCTATATCCCTAGAGATCTTGATATATTTGAACTAGTAAAACTAGGGCCCATGTAAACTTGATCTAGTTGATCAACATATCTACTAGAATACCTAACAATAAAAAGGGAAATATACAACTACTAAAATCTATAAGTGTATAACAGGTAATGACTATCATCATCATCATCATCATCATGACAAGCTATCTCCCTCCCTTATCCATGTGATATATAGGTGCATAATGGAAACTTCCTACATGCCACCTCACATGAATAATGTCTATACCAAATAACTAATCCATATGTGCATCTCACTCCTTGCTATTGATATGCTCTATTGGTTCACCTTATATTAGTAGCTACAAAATCTGATGAATGTCCTCTGGTAAGATGGTAATCTCTCCCATTAGTAGTAAAAAAGTGTTGGTAGCTAGGTCCCATCTCTCGATGAGGGATACCAAAATCATCATGTCTCTTATCATGTGATGATAAAATCTCATACCTCTTAGACCCACCACTATCATGTGCTCCTACTCTTGGTCAATCATAGACCTACATACCTCATTTAGTAGTTGAGGCACTCGGTCCCACATTTACAACTATTCCCTCACCTATAAGGATAAGCATATACCTTAGTTGACTTTACCATTCACCCATAGCCTATGTATTCTACTTATTCACCCTACCCCTACCTTAACCTATTTTACCCCATTTACCCAACCTTTACCTAATCCTACCTAAACAACATCTTACCTTCACCTTATCCTACCTAAACAAATTCTTACCTTTACTAACTAAAACATTAACCCATCTACCATCCTAACCAAACCCTTAACTCATTCCTATACCTTCCCAACCTTTAACCTATTCCTAATCCATGATATACCCCATTCCCATACCTTATAACAACCATTGATGATTGAGTATTGACTGATGATGGTTCCTTATTGAATGATAAAACATTGACTACTAATATCTAGGTGTTGGAATACAAATGGTCCACATATCAACCATTTAATAGTCACCTATTGATCAATGATAGTCGATAACAACCACCAACTATCACTGTGTAGAGATTGTCGATGAACCTAAAACCCTAGGGCCTACCTAAACCTACCAAAAACCTCAACAAAACATCAAATTTAAGCTTACACCTACTCTACTCCTAATTAACCTACATTCTTAAACACAAATTTCCAACCCTCTAACAAATTCCTACCAAATATCAAATCCCCCCTAATTTCTAATGCCTACCCACCCAAAGTAATACACCAAACAAGTAACATCACAAAACATAATAAAATTCATGGCATCTTATACCTCATTACATATCCTCCATCATGGTGGATCCCTTAATACCACCACCATCACTCATCCTTGTGCTATGCCTCTACCTTGTTATATCCTTATTGGCTCTCTAACCTGATCAGGCCCACCTCAATCAACCTCCAACTCATAGACCACTCTTAGTCAAATGCATAATATACACTCAACTAGAACATGAAAAATTATTATTACTTTAAAAAAAAAATCAATGAAAGTGTTTCAAGTTGATATTTATAAATGAGAAAATAAAACCTTGTTTGACATTTAATGATCGCATGACCCTTTACAGTCCCAACACCTATAAGCACTTTTGTTTTCTCAAGACCACATCTAGTTTTTAGATACTTAAAAAATATATCAACCTTTCCAAGGAGACTTGAGTTTATAAGAGTAACCCATATCATCTATGCCTAATGTTTTGGCCTAGATACCCTATCACCTATCCTTCTAATCCAACCTTATTTTGCCACCTACCTCATCTATGGTAGCCTAGTCTACACACAATCTATGATATCACACTTAGTCACATTTTGTGCACCTATTCACATTTAAATGCCCACTTAACCAACCTTGATACCCACTTATCCACTTTTCAAACCTACCACTGAATTTGTTTCAACTCATCAATTCCTAGTTTGAGGGGGAACACCTCCTCCCATACATGGGGCATCTAACCTTCTACCAACTTTCCATTTTTATTTTGTAGCTTGCTAATACAAATTACATAACAAAAAGGGGTGAAATGTAGACACTATAAAAATGTATATGGATCTAGATGTCAAATTAACCTTTAAGCCACACCTTTTATCCCTTTAGGTTATATTATTTAAAAATTATCCCATTATTAACCTTAGACCATTTCCTACAAAATTGATCACTAATCATTGGTGGATTAGCCAATTTTGGCTATGTCCCCTCAACCACCGGTGGTCATCCCTTGATTGCCAATGGTTGACCAAACCATCAACGGTTACTTAAACTCTTGTATAATTAAAGGAGTCAACTATAATTTAACTACAACTCACTTGTTGATTACTAAATGTCTAATTTTAATCTACTATTCACATGATCAATGCATGATTAGATTGTTTGATAAACTATTTGTTAATCTCTTCATTTTAAAGCTCCTTTCCTTTATATTAAGAGATGAAGAGAAGGTTAAATTCATCATCCAAGGGTAATAGATTATGACTCCCAAGTGAATCTAAAAAGCTTCCTAGTGAACTAGGAACTAGGTTAGAGGCTTATGGTGCTTTTGCAACTCACTATCTTGAGCCAAGGTACAATTAATCTATTGACATTTCTCTAGAATCCATAATATATTTCATCCAACAGAAACATTACTTAGAACAAAAACACCTAAAAGCTAAGTATATATGTTTTTTTCCATCAATATTCACTAATTAGCTTTATTTGTTTCATTGCTTGTGTCATTCCCCTTTATTTCTCTTTCATCTCATTTTCTTGTGTTGGAATTATGTAACTATAGAAATTTCATCTCCTACCCAAAACAACCCATAAACCATTCTCACTCATCTAAATACCCAATCCCTAAACTAGATACCCCTAAACATTACTTTTTTTCTCACAACCAATGTTTTTCCCAAATACCACTCTCATTATCTCTCTACAACTCTCCCCAACAGACTTATTTTCCTAAACCAAATTCCATAGTAACCATTGATGATCTTATCTAACCATCGATAGACTTACCTAACCATCAATAGTTAACAACTATCAATGTTTACCTAACCACTAATGATCATACCCAACCACCGATGGTCACTGTGTGTCATTTTAAAATAACAAGCTAATTTGACCCATCCACTCATACCTGTTAGTTTTTGAGTCACCTATAATCAATTCTTCATGATTTATAGCATAAAATAAGTTCACCCACCTATCATTTCTTGTATGTGAAATTTATAAGAGAATTGAACCTTTAAACTTGAACCTTTCTCAGAAGTTCAAAAAGTTCAATGGTTCAATGGTTCAAAGGTTCAATGTTCCTCAAAGTGAACTGTTTGTCCTTTTATGTTTTTCAAGTATATATTTGAACCTTTTGGTTGAACTTGAACCTTTATCAGAGTTTAAAAGTTTAAAGAGTTTAATATTTGATGTTTTGTAAAGAGTCATGTTCACTTAGTTCCCTTGTCTAAATTAATACACTACTTGAACCTACCACTTGAACCTACCGCTTGGACCTACATAACAAAGTTCAATGGTTAAATGTTTCTCAAAATGCACTATTCCTTTGTATTTCAATTATGTCTTTGAACCTTTTGGTTGAACTTGAACCCTTTTTCGGAGTTTAAAAGTTCAACGATTCAATGTCTGAAAAGTTTAACAGTTCTATCAAAGTCCAATGTTTTTGGAAAGATCATATGATTATTGTTCATCTATGTGGTTTATTTCATACCATTGAACCCAAAAGTTGAAACATATTTTCAAAAGTTTAAAGGTTCAAATGGTTCAATAACCATATTCTTATCTCACACTGAGGATTTCTCTAAGTTAAAATTAGTGAGAGATTTAGAGGAAAATATATCAAAAACTCACTATAAAGTGGAAAATTTTGAATTTTTATGAGGCTAAAGATAATCATTACTCATCAAAATAATGCATAAAATATGCTTGCCATTAATGCATATGTCAAAATACACATCTTATCAAGCATGTTTAGCACGCATTCTCATGATTTAATTTTTTAATTTGGTTAATATCTTTATCAGGAGAGAATAATTCAATCATGATTGGGTGATACAAAAGAGAAAAGTATAGGTGATATAAGATATTTGATTGCTTTAATGCATTATAATTTTAGATAAATTTAAGGTGAGTTTCACTCTTACTGTAAGCTATTTCCTTTACTTGGTTGGAAAGGAGGATCCTTTTGAATTTATTGCATTATTTAAAAACTCAAAACATTCTCTTTTCATTATTTTCTCCAATCTTTAGCCATGAAATCCACTTGTCTTGATTATGATCATGGCCCTGGTCTCATATGTTCTCCACCTGAAATTGGGGACACTTCTCTAGTCCAATATGATTTGGAAGATTTTAAAGAGAGGGCTAGAAATCCTGTGATAAATCCTATGATGCAAAAAATAGTATAAAGTGGCCTGATTGAAGCTTTGGCCTTCCCCATGGCCATACAATGCCCTGAGTTAGTCCTTGAATGCATGAATAGATATGAACCTCAAAATAGGTCCATCAGGACTACAGATGGTAATGTTTTACTACATATTAACAGACAAACCCTAACATCTGTGATGAGAATCCCTCCTAAAGAACCATACTCTAACCTTAGTATTACTTCTTCATATGGTTATTTTTTAATGAAGAAAGCAATTTACAAAAGCGTGATTTCTAGGAATTGGATTTTAAAATTTCAAAAAGGGGGTTCAAGACTGCTTAGGCCATTAACAAGAAATCATATGATTTTAGAGGTACAAGATATCATGGTATTACTACATAGGCTGAAAGGTAATGCCCATGCATATTATTGGGAAGATTGGATGTACTTCTTCATAAGGTGATTCTACAAGGAGAATAATTTTTGGATTGGGCAGAAATTGTAGCTGAATGTTTGCATCAGGGTTTATGTAATTATTTGGGAAATAGAGAATTTTATATGTCTTCATACCTCCTCTATTGCTTGGATTCTACGAGACAATGGGTAGGGTTACCACATGCAACTTTGGCCAAAGATAGTAAAATTCATGATTTTTATCCATAGTTGTAAATGCATAATTTCTATGAGGATTACAGGAGAGTTAATGATGTCTTTACTAGGAAAATGACTTTTAAACTGTCAGACAATATCAATAAAAGGTTGTCTAAAGAATCTATTCATCTAATTAACATTTTTGGTAGTTTATTTATTCAATTTTATAGGTTCACTTACATCAAAGTTGGGGGTTATGATGGTGAACCTCTGAAGTTACCAAGGTATGTTATTGACCGATTTATGCTAATAGAAGTCTGTAGGAAATTAGCACATGTAGATAAAAAATTCCAAACAAAGAATAAATATGGTATATCCTTTCCTATTGAACTTGGATGTTTTTCATGCAAAATAACATCTGATTCTTTGAATTTAGAATTAGACTTTATGAAATTAAATTTTTAGTCCTTCACGGCTAGGTCCTAATTTAACAACAAAGGTTTTGTCAGGGATAATTTGGATTTTGGACTAGGGTTTTCACATAGTCCCCAATTAGAAGACTATTGGGAAGATTATTTAGATGAGTTTGAAGTAAAAAGAAGACAGTGGTCTAGATTTTCCCTAGGGTAGATAATTACTCTCAAATTAAACATGGACATTTTTGGAATTATTGACAATGATGAACAGGTGATTGATCCATAATTTGAGAAAATAAAAGAATCACCTATTCCAAAAATTTACTAGGAGAAAAGTGAAGAATATATAATTTAGGTCAAGACCCTTCCATTGACAAGGAGAAATGAAAAATGGCTAAGAGAGCAAAAAATGGGAGGAGCTCAAAATATAGTCTCCCAATAATGTACAACAATAATTGAATTTCCATTCCCAATAAGCTTATCTAACTAGCCTATTGATATCTGTGATGCAGGTACTTCCAAGTCAAAAAATGGAAGGGAAACTATCATCAAATAATCTAAAAGGGTCCTTGTAACTACCCTACCTTCTCGTATCACCATGTCAAGGACTCAAAGTAAGAAAAAGAACCAAATTTTTGAAATAGTGATCGTGGATTTGAATTCTGAAGAGGATTCAAGGGAAGTCAAAGGTGATAAAGAATATGATTCACCAATGGTAGAAAAGGTTAAAATAGACTAATATTTAGTAATTCCTTCTAATTCTACTGAATTGATGATTGTTTCAATTGTACCTTCTGATTAACTGAATCCTGATAGAGAAGCCTCTGCTTCTGTACCTAAATTGCTAGAAAGTTCAATCAGTCATAAAAGGAAAGTAGTTCCATATTATGTAACCTTGGAAGATATGGTGAGAAAATGTTTAGGGAAATCCCCTAAATCCAAAAAGTTGAAAATAACATCTAGGGTAGATGTTGACCCAAACATAGGGAACTAGAATGCAGAAATTGCCTAACCAAAAACCAATGAAGAAGTTCAAGATCCTATTGTTTAGGATTTTAAAGTTGAAAAGGTAGACCTTGGGACTACATCACATGCCATAGATGTACATCATTTAGAAGTGTCCACTAAAAAAATAGTTAGTAGAACTTGGAAGGATGAAAAGGATAAAAGAGTTAAAATTGACTGTGCATTCAATGGTAGAATATATTGATGCCATTCATAATCCTGATACTCAACCAATTTCTCAAATGCCTATGTCTTTTAATCTAAAATATCCTATTAATCAAAGAAAGTTGGATCAGATATATAGGAGCAAAATGATTACCAGAATATTTGATAATTGGTTGGATGGCATCATCCTGAAAGGTAAAGAATATCTTCATAAATTGAAAAATGTATATGATTTAACCACAATCACTGTTTAATATTTGAAGACTCAAAATACGTTATGGATAAAAGAAGAAGGAAAGTGGATGAGCATGATGAATCAAATTAATGAAGTGCAAAAATATGGGACAACAAAGTTTCTATTAGAAAATAACTTGACAAGGCTGGATGAAGATATATTATATGTAAGTAAGAAAAATGTTGAATGGAGAAATTTAGTATCCAGACAAGGATGAATGGAAATTACAAAAATGATCAAAGAAATAACTAAATTTATTCAGTCATTATAGCATGATCTATAGAGCATTGATATAAATTACATAAAATATGATGGAAAACTAGAGAAAGACATCAATTTTGTGACTCAGTCCTTTAGGGAAAAGATTATCTTCATCAAAGAAAGTGACAGCTTATCAACTAAAAATTTCTTTTAGATTTCAAAGATAGAATCACTTCTTAGTCACTGTATTGACATACTCCTGGAGCACATAGAAAAGATGGGAAAAATTTGAAGGGAAGAAAACATTTGGAAAACAAGGATTAAACATGTCAACATTCCCAATCTTTCAAAAATTCAAGAGTTCATCACAGAATTTTAGGAGTGAAAATCTCAATGTGTCTATCCAGCTAAATAGAGTAAATATGGAGATCCTAACCCGTCACTTCAATAATGATTTTGATTACATAGTTGCTTTATTTAGTTGTTTAGTTACTTTTCTATTTGAAACTTGACTTTTATTAAATTTGTTAAAAAAAAAACTAAATCCCGTATGGGTCAGAGTTACTTTAACTCTAGTTTAGTTTGACAGGTGGATTAGTTATGGCAACTATGTATGTTTTTAAATATAAAAGACAGATATAAAAGAGTAGTAAAGGGAGAGAGAAAGAAATTGGAAAGGAGAGAACTGAACCACGGTGGTTAATA
The DNA here is from genome assembly GCA_037957365.1 of Torreya grandis. Lineage (NCBI taxonomy): Eukaryota > Viridiplantae > Streptophyta > Pinopsida > Cupressales > Taxaceae > Torreya > Torreya grandis. The sequence goes on along the minus strand of JARHVA010003857.1, from coordinate 271,126 downwards.
ACATATGTAATGTTTTGTCTAGAATATTTTATTTTGTGAATGAAAAGGATAATTAATTACTGTATACTTAGATCTGTGTGTTTAAGTATTTGAAGTTGGGTTTTTTGTGTGAAACCTTATTTCATATAGTGATTAATCTTCCATTAAGACAATTCATTATATGTGTTCTATTCTTTAATGGCTCAGTAATATATATGTTTATCTATTTAATTGTTATTGAAAATAGAATCTATGTATTTTGTTACCAATTGCTACTACAAAATTTCATATTCATAACATGATGATGTATGGATATTAGACTACCTTTAAACAATTTTTAGTTAAAAGTGTATCTAATTATTTAAATTCGTTTAAAACATTAAAGGGAGCTGTACCTTAATTTAGAGGGGAAGTAATCTTGATAGTTCACCCATTTGTTGTTTAACTTATTTGTTCTTGAGAGGATATAGAGTTAAAATAAAATATATTTATTTAAGGACAAATTTGTTAGCCAATAGTTTTTTGGTGACTCCACTGGGGAATGAAATTGATTTGGGTGCCTTAATATGAGGCAATAATGGTACTTCCTCATGAAAATATAATTCCTATTTAACAACCTGATCTTAGTTTTCAAGACAAACATGAAGATATAATTAGCCATTTAAATACTCTTGCTTGGCATTCTCATCAGAATATTAATGATTATAGATTGGCAAGTAGAGAATTAGAAAAAGAAGAAGAATTGTCTAATAATTTAAGATTGTTGTTACTCAAGCAAAGAAGAAGACAAGCAAAAAATGCAACAAGGAATTAAAACCTTCTAAAGTGTGAAAAGATTAAGAGCAACATCAAAGTTAATAATTATTATATCTTAAGCTAGATTCTAGAAGGTACACAAGGTCTTTAAGAAGAGAAGGAATTGAAGATTCTACTTTTCAAGCATTACAGAATTTAAATTTTCCCTATATTCCTACTCACATTAGAAAAGCTAGAAGTAGACCTCCTATTCCTCCCAAACCACTACATCCTCTGTCTGTCAAGCATTAACCCTTTCTGGTACTATCTTTCCTTCTACCATAAGTTTTCTTCCAATGGCTCAACCTTGGGGCACAGCCATAGGACCTTTAAATTTAGGGGCTAACCTTAATCCTTTACTTAAAAATGCAAGGGAAAATTTACCCAAATTTAATGGAGATGGAAAACAATCACCAGAGGAACATCTAAATTCCTTTGTAGTGGTGTATGGTGTGTTAGGCATACAACATCAAGATGTAGCCATAAGGCTTTTTGTGCAAAATTTAACTGATTTTGCAACACAATGGTTTTATCATCTAGCTGATTCTTCAATCACAAGTTGGAATGATATGAAAACTACATTTGAAAATAGGTTCAAAAGTGCAGAAGATGAGCATTCCCTTCTCACTCAGTTAACTCATCTTAAAAAAGAGATACATGAACCCATGAGGGAATTTATAGCCAAATATAATTGAATTGTGCATAAGATTCCTATTACTAAAAGACTAATTGCTAAAAATTAGAAATGTTTCTTTATTAATTCTATGCCTCTTGATATAATTTTTCATATCAAAAGAGGTGCAATTATCAATTTAATAGATGCACAAAAATTGGTAGTTGAGTTAGGGGATGATCTTATTATGGCCAAAAAATGGAAGAAAGAAGTTCAAGTACACAATGATAATTCTTCATCCTCTACAGATCCTATAGTCCAAAGATTAGTCAATGATATGATTGTTTTTAAAAGACAATTACCAAAGGCTAGTACTTCATTCCAACAACCATATCAAGATATTGGTAGGAAAAATCAACAAGAAAATGCTGGTAAGACATTACCACTTACATCAACACAACCAAGATTGGCTATTGAAGCTCCTCTTGAAGGAAATAACATGTTTATTTTTCATTTAAGTAATGATCATGATGGAAATTCTTGCCCTAAGATGCTTAGATTTAATCAAATGAATGCTACTCAAGATCTCTTAAGAGAAATTACTGAAGAAGAAAGGAGCTTTGAGAGACCTGGCGACTCTGAAATAAACTTCCTTGAATATGATTCAGATTTAGAAAGAGGAGGGAAATATTGGTTAATCTTGAAGATCCTTCATGTGATGTACTTACTAGAATTCAAAAGAATTTGAGATTTTTTAATACTCAAGAAGCGTCCATTAAAGTTAAGGAACCTTTTACTAAAACTTCTGATACTAAAACACAATAAAATAAATTATTACAAAGAAATGATTGTGAAACTTCTTTTGATATTTTAGATTTTTGTAAGTTTACAAAAATTTAGATATCCCCTACTGAATACCTTAGGTTGAAACCCAAAGAGCTTGACAAATTGGTCAAATATGTCAAAAATGATCCTACACAAGTTGAACCTAAAAGTCAGTTGAACGTTAATACTGAGTCTCCCATTGCCCAATTATTTACTTCTCCATCTAAACCACCCACTGATACTTCTAGAATGACCCTCAGTTCATCTAATGATACTTCTTATATAGCTGATATGAAACCCAATCCATTTTATGTTTCTTTATTCATAAATGGTCATAAACTCAACAATTATATCATAGAATCAGGTGCTTTTGATAATATAATGCCTTCTTTTATAGCTAAAGCATTAGGCTTATCCCTTAAAAAAACATTTGGTAGATGTTACTCCATGTATGGAAAATAGATCTCTTTACTCAGACAAATTAAAGATGCACGAGTTGCTCTTGTAGCCTACCCTAATAAAAAGGTGAAGTTGACTATCTTGGTAGTAGATATTCCTGCCAGTTATGGAATGTTGTTGAGTAGAACTTTTTGCAAAGATTTGGGAGGGAAGATTATATTGGATTAGTCAAAAGCTACAATTCTAGTAAGAAAGAAGAAAGTTAAACTTGAACATGAACCTAAATGTAAGTTCACGATATATCTTTCTGATGATCCTAAGTCTCAAATTTTGTTTAAAGAATGTGAATTTTGTAACTATTTTCTCTCTTTTGAAGATTCAAAGGAGGAATCTATTCCAAAATATGTTCATTCAAATGATCTATGGACCATGGAATTTGATGGTAGTTGTGCTATAGTTGGTTCAGGAGCAGGAGTTGTATTGATCTCACCTGAAGGAGAAACTTTTCCTTACTCTTTCAAACTAGAACTTTAAAATACTAATAATACTACTGAATAAGAAGCTTCATTACTTGGGATAAATGAAGCTAAAGGAAAAGGTATAAAAATACTCAAGGCAAATGTAGATGCTGAATTAATTGTCAAACAAGTGAGAAGTATTTTCTCAGTAAAAAATGTTAGATTAAGACATTAAAAAAATAGAGTTTGGGATGAGATAGAATGTTTTGATGCCTTTTATATTAAAGCAATTCCCAGAGATTAGAACACTCAGGCAGATTCTCTAGTAGTGTCAGCTTCTCTTCTTCTCCCACACCCTAATTTTAAAAAGGATTCCTATAAAATAGAATTGGTTTATCATCCTAGTGTCCCAGATAATGTTGAAAATTGGTAGGTTTTTGAGAGTAATAAATAGATTAATTTTCTTTGGAGAATGCTGATATGTTCTTTGGTACCTATTTTGAAGGATCTGAAATAGAATGTAAAGAATTCACTCCTGATCTAGGGACCAATCTAAAAGATGACATAATTTATCTAAAAAGAAACAAAATCCCTAAAGGATTAGTCTCTCTTGAAAATTTGTTCACTAGGCAAGATGAATATAGTAAAGGAAAACATGTCCAGAATACTAACAAAATGGAGGATTACGAAAAAATCAATATTAGAAGTGAAATTGACCCTAAATGGATCTCCACTGGAAGGTGTTGTTCACTAGAAGAGAAAAATAAATAAATTAATCTATTGATTAGTTATAAAGATGTCTTTGTTTGGTGCTATGATGACTTTAAAGACTTTAGATGTGGGTAGTTTCAACACCATATTCCTTTGAAAGAAAATGCAATTCCATTCAGATAGAAGCTGAGAAATTACAATCCAAAAGTTGATGAGGCCATCTTTAAAGAGATTGATAAGATGTTGAAGGCTAGGATTATTTATCCAATTCATCACTCCACTTGGATGGAAAATATTGTTATAGTATGCAAAAAGAATGGAGAAATAAGAATCTATGTTGACTTCAGGAACCTAAACCAAGCTAGCTTAAAAGATAATTATCCCTTACCTATGAAGGATCACATCTTGCAAACTATTGTTGGATTAGAAATGATGTCCATGTTAGATGGGTTCTTAGGTTATAACTAGATAAGTGTAGCTGTAGTTGACCAACATAAAACTACTTTCACTACACCTCAAGGAACTCTTGCTTATAATCGTATGCCTTTTGGTTTAATTAATGCTGGTGAAACTTTTCAATGGGTGATGGATTCATCCTTTAAAGATTTGAAAGATAGAATTATTGTCACTTATCTTGATGATTTGACTATTTTTTCTAGAAAAAGAGATGATCATCTGAAAGATCTAGAGACTATTTTAAAAAGATGTCGCAGTCATGAGATATCTCTTAATCCTAAGAAATTAGTTTTCTATGTTACAGAAGGCAAATTATTGGGACACCTAATCTCAAAATATGGAATTAGTATTGACCCAAAAAGAGTCAAATCAATACAATAATTAAGTCTTCCTTCCAATAGAATTGGGGTTAAGTCTTTCTTTGGTCAGATTAATTTTCTCAGAAGGTTCATTCCTAATTTTGCTAAGATTACAAAGCATATTATGGAATGATGAGTGAAAAACAAGTATTCAAATGGAATGAAGATACTAAGAAAGCATTTGAAAATATTCAAGAAGTAATTGCACAAACACCTACTTTGGTAAATCCCAATTTCCAAAAAGATTTTGTTATTTACTGCTATGCTTTTGAACATACTATGTCTGGCATCTTGTTATAGAAAAATGAAGTAAATATAGAAGTCCCAATAGCCTTTATGAGTGTTCCTCTCAAAAACCATAAACTTAAATATTCTTTGACTGAGAAACAAGCTTTTGCTATAGTGAAAGATGTTAAACAATTTAGATATTATATACTTCATTCTCATTCAGTTGTAGTTGTTCCTAATTCAGTTGTGAAAAGCATTCTGACTCAGAAAGAGGTTGGGATGAACAATAGAGCAACTTGGGTTGCTAAAATTCAAGAATATGATTTGGAGATTAAGCCAACCAAATTAGTTAGAGGTCAAAGTTTGTGCAAATTGATAGCTGGAAGTAAAGATGATGAAGAAGAAATCCCTACTATCTTATTGGTGAGCTTACAAGATCCCTAGTTCCTAAACATGGCACATTATCTTACTTATGGAGAATGTCTTAGTCATGTATCCCTAAAAGAGAAAAGAAATCTGAAGTTAAAATAAACAAAATATGTGATTTGGGGTGATGTCCTATACAAAAGAGGGCTAGATGGAACTTTTTTGAGATGTGTAGATAAAGAACAACAATACAAACTATTAAAAGTTTTTCATAATGAAGCATGTGGTGGACATTTCTTTTCATTAGTCATAGCTTTCAAAATTCTTAGAAATTATTATTATTGGCCAAGTATGTTCAAAGATGCATATAAACGGGTAGCCAACTATGAAAAATGCAAATTATTCTCTTGAAGACCACAACTTGCAACATTACCTCTGAGACTTGTCATTATTGAAGAACCTTTCAAATAGTGGGGATTAGACTTCATTATTCCTCTTTCACCCTCATCAAGTGCTGGTCATACACACATTTTAATAGCAACTGATTATTTTACAAAATGGGTTAAAGCGATCCCTGTAAAGAGAAATACTTCAAAAGTGGTATGTGATTTTCTCAAAGAAAATATATTGGTACGTTTTGGTGTTCCTCAAAATATTGATGTAGATAATGCTACCAGCTTTTCTTCGATGGAACTTACTTCATTCTGATATCAACATAGTATTTCTCTTTCTCACTCATTAGATTATTATCCTCAAGGGAATGGACAAGCAGAGTCCAGTGATAAAAATTTGATAACCATCATGAAGAAATTGGTGAGTGATAACCCTAGAGATTGGCATAAGAAATTATATGAAGAACTTTGGGTTGACAGGGTAACCCTGAAAAGAGCAATAAGAATGGCACCATTTGAGCTAGTTTATGGAATAAGAGCACAACTATCATTACCTCTAGAATTATTTGTAGCCAAATTACAAAATGTTATTAAAGATTAGTACTTTCAAGACTCTTTAGAGAAAAGAATTATGTATTTAAATAAAATTGAAGAAGAGAGGAATGAACTGGTTGATCATATTACTGCTTATCAAAACAAAGTTAAAAAGATTTTTGATTAGAAAATTAGACCCAAAAAGTTCATGGAAGGAGATGAAGTATTGCTATGGGATAGGACAAGAGAACCTTAAGGAGCACATTGTAAATTTGATTCACTTTGGAAAGGGCCTTTCAAAATCCATCAAGTACTTGGTCCTAATTATTTTAAATTGGAATATTTGGATGGAGTCATTTTACCCCTATCCTATAATGGATAGGATCTCAAGTTGTACCGACTATGAAATAGGTATCCCATATTTTGTATATAACCTTTTCTTTTCTTGTTGCATTTTGTGTTTTCCTTTCCCATTTTTGGTTTATCTTTCTCCTTTTCTTTTATTTCTTTTTTTCTGGTCTATGCAACTAGAGTTTCTGAGTTCTCTATATTTTGCCACAAAATACAGTCCCTAGTCAGAGCCAATGTTAGTTTTTGAGTCACCTTTAATCAATTCTTCATGATTTTTGCCATAAAATAAGTTCACCCACCTATCATTTCTTGTGTGTGAAATTTCTAAAAGAATTGAACCTTCGAACTTGAACCTTTCTTAGAAGTTTAAGAAGTTCAATGATTCAATGGTTCAATGGTTCAAAGGTTCAATGTTCCTCAAAGCAAACTATTTGTCCTTTTATGTTTTTCAAGTATATCTTTGAACCTTTCGGTTGAACTTGAACCTTTCTCAGAGTTCAATGGTTCAAAGAGTTCAATATTTGATGTTTTTTAAAGAGTCATGTTCACTTAGTTCCCTTGTCTGAATTAATACACAACTTGAACCTACCACTTGAACCTATCACTTGGACCTACATAGCAAAGTTCAATGGTTCAATGTTTCTCAAAATTCACTGTTCCTTTGTATTTCAATTATGTCTTTGAACCTTTTGGTTGAACTTGAACCCTTTTTTAGAGTTCAAAAGTTCAACGGTTTAATGTCCCAAAAGTTCAACGGTTCTATCAAAGTCCAAAGTTTTTGGAAAGATCATATGATTATTGTTCATCTGTGTGGTTCATTTCATACCATTGAACCCTGAAGTTGAACCATATTTTCAAGATTTCAAAGGTTCAAATGGTTCAACAGCTATATTCTTATCTCGCACTGAGGATTTTTCTAAGTTAAAATTAGCGAGAGATTTAGAGGAAAATACATCAAAATATCACTATAAAGTGGAAAATTTTGAATTTTTATGATGCTACAGATAATCATTACTCATCAAAATCGCATGTAAAATATGCTTTCCATTAATGCATATGTCAGAATTTGCATCTTATCAAGCATGTTTAACATGTATTCTCCTAATTTAATTTTTCAATCTAGTTAATATTTGTATCAAGAGAGAACAATTCAAGCATAATTGGGTGATACAAAAGAGAAAAGTAGAGGTGATATAAGATATTCAATTGCTTGAATCCATAGTAATTTTAGATAAATTTAAGGTGAGTTTTGCTCTTACTATAAGTTGTTTCCTTTACTTGGTTAGAAAGGAGGATCCTTTTGAATTTAATACATTATTTAAAAACTCAAAATGTTTTCTTTTCATTATTTTCTCCAATCTATAGCCATGAAATCCACTTATCTTGATTACGAGCATGGCCCTAGTCTCATATATTCTCAACCTGAAATTGGGGACACTTCTCTGGTCCAATATGATTTAGAAGATTTTAAAGAGAGGGCTAGAAATCCTATGATAAATTCTATGATGAAAAAAATAGTAGAAAGTGGCCTGATTGAAGCTTCGGCCTTCCCCATGGCCATACAATACCCTAAGTTAGTCCTTGAATGCATGAATAGATATGAACCTCAAAATAGGTGCATCAGGACTGTAGATGGCAATGGTTTACTACATATCAATAGACAAACCCTAATGTCTATGATTAGAATCCCTCCTAAGGAACCATACTTTGATCTTAGTATTACTTCTTCATATGGTTACTTTTCAATGAAGAAAACAATTTAAAAAAGTGTGATTGCTAGGAATTGGCTTTTAAAATTCCAAAAAGGGGGTTCAAGACTACCTAGGCCATTAACAAGAAATTATATGATTTCAAAAGTACAAGATATCATGGTATTACTACATAGGATAAAAGGTAATGCCCATGCATATTATTTGGAAGATTGGATTTACTTCTTCATACAGGTGATTCTACAAGGAGAACAATTTTTGGATTGGGCATAAATTATAGCTAAATGTTTGCATCAGGGTTTAAGTAATTATTTGGGAAATAAATAATTTTGTCTTCATACCTCCTTTATTGCCTAGCTTCTGCAAGACAATGGGTAGGGTTACCACATGCACCTTTGGTCAAAGATAGTAAAATTTATGATTTTTATCCACAGTTGTAAATGCATAATTGCTATGAGGACTACAAGAGAGTTAATGATGTCTTTACTAGGAAAATGACTTTTGAACTATCAGACAATATCAATAAAAGGTTGTCTGAAGAAGTTATGTAGCTAATTAACATTTATGGTAGTTTCTTTATTCAATTTTCTAGGTTCACTTACATTAGAATTGGGGGTTTTGATGGTGAACCTTTGAAGTTACCAAGATATATTCTTAACCAATTTGTGCTAATAGATGTCTACAGGCAATTAACACATGTAGATGAAAAATTCCCAACAAAGAATAAATTTGGTATATCCTTTCCTATTAAAATTGGATGTTATTCATGAAAAACATCTGATGCTTTGAATTTAGAATTAGTCTTTATGAAATTGAATTTTCAGTACTTCATGGCTAGGTCCCAATTTGACAGCAAAGGTTTTGTCAGGGATAATTTAGATTTTGGAGTAGGGTTTTCACATATTCCCAAATTGGAAGACTATTGGGAATATTATTTAGATGAATTTGAAGTTAGAAGAAGACTGTGGTCTAGATTTTCCCTAGGGAAGATAATTAATCTCAAATTAAACATGGACATTTCTGGAATTATTGACAATGATGAACAGGTGCTTGATCCACAATTTGAGAAAATAAAAGAATCACCTATTCTAGAAATTGATAGGGAGAAAAGTGAAGAAGATATAATTGAGGTCAAGACCCTTCTAGAAATAAGGAGAATTGAAAAATGGATGAGAGATAAAAAATGGGAGGAGCTCAAAATATAGTCTCCCTATAATATACAACAATAATTGAATTTCCATTCCCAATAAGCTTATCTAACCAGCCTATTGCTATCTATGATGCAAGTACTTCAAAGTCAAAAATTGGAAGGGACCCTATCATCAAATAATCTGAGAAAGTCCTTGTAACTACCCTACCTTCTCGTATCACTAGGTCAAGGACTCAAAGTAAGAAGAATCAAATTTTTGAAATAGTGATTGTGGATTTGAATTCTGAAGAGGATTCAAGGGAAGTCAAAGGTGATAAAGAATATAATTCACCAATGGTGTAAAAGGTTAACACAAACCAATAGACAATAATTCCCTTTGATTTTATTGAATTGATGATTGTTTCAACTATACCTTCTGATCAATTAAATCCTGATAGCGAAGCCTCTGCTTCTGCACCTAAATGACTGGAAAGTTCAATCAGTCATAAAAGGAAAGTAGTTCCATTTTCTATACCCTTGGAAGATATGGTGAGAAAATGTTTAGGGAAATCCCCTAAATCCAAAAAGTTGAAAATAACATCTAGGGTAGATGTTGACCCAAACACGAGGAACTAGGATGCAGAAATTACCCAACCAAAAACCAATGAATAAGTTCAAGATTCTTTTATTTAGGATTTTATAGTTGAAAAGGTAGACCTTGGGACTACATCACATGCTATGGATGCACAAAATTTATAAGCATCCACTAAAAGGATAGTTATCAGAACTTGGAAAGATGAAAAGGATAAAATAGAGTTAAAAAAAACTATGCATTTAATGGCAGAATATATTGACACCATTCATAATCTAGATCCTCAACTAGTTTCTCAAATGCTTATGTCTTTTGATATGAAATCTCTTATTAAGCAAAGAATGCTGGATTAGATATACAAGAGCAAAATGATTACTAGAGTATTTGATAATTGGTTGGACGACATCATCTTGAAAGGTACAAAATATCTTCATAAATTGAAAAATGTATATGATTTGACCAGGATCACTGTTGAAGATTTGAAGACTCAGAATACTTTATGGATAAAAGAAGAAGGAAAGTGGATGAGCGTGATGAATGAAATTGATGAAGTGTAAAAATATGGGACAACAAAGTTTCTATCAAAAAAGAATGTGACAGGGCTGGATGAAGATATGTTATATGCATATACAAAAAATGTTAAATGGAGAAATTCAGTATCTAGACAAGGATGAATGGAAATTAAAAAAATTATCAAAGAAATAACTAAATTTATTTAGTCATTATAGCATGATCTACAAAAATTTATATCAATTACATAAAAGATGATGGAAAACTAGAGAAAGACATCAATGCTGTGACTCAGTACTTTAGGGAAAAGATTATCTTCATCAAAGAAAGTGACAGCTTATCAACTGAAAATTTCTCTCAAATTTCAAAGATAGAATCACTTCTTAGTCACTGTATTGACATACTCCTAGAACACATATAAAATATGGGAAAAATTTGAAGGGAAGAAAACATCTAGAAAGTAAGGATTAAACACGTTAACATTCCTTATCTTTCAAAAATTTAGGACTTCATTACATCATTTCAGGAGTGGAAAGCTCAATGTGTCTACCCAACTGAATAGAGAAAATCTAGAGATCCTAACCCATCACTTCAATAATGATTTTGCTTGCATAGTTGCTTTATTCAATTATTCAGTTACTTTTCTATTTGAAACTTGACTTTTATTGAGTTTGTTAAAAAAAACTAAATCTTGTATGGGTTAGAGTTACTTTAACTCTGGTTTAGTTTGATAGGTGGATTAGTTATGGAAACTATATATGCTTTTAAATATAAAAGATGTAGATATAGAAGATTAGTAAAGGGAGAGAGAGAAATTGGAAAGGAGAGAACTGAACCACAATGGTTAATAATATATGTGATGTTTTGTCTGAAACATTTTCATCTATGAATGAAAAGGATAATTAATTATTACATACTTAGATCTGTGTGTTTAAGTATTTGAAGTTGGGTTTTCTGTGTGAAACCTTCTTTCATATATTCTAGTTAAAAGTGTATCTAATTATTTAAATTCATTGAAAATCTTAAAGGGAGTTGTACCTTAATTTAGAGGGGAAGTAATCTTGATAGTTCACCCATTTGTTGTTTAACTTATTTGTTCTTGAGAAAAGGATACAAAGTTAAAATAAAATATATTTATATAAGGACAAATCTACTAGCCAACAATACCCAAATCCCAGTTTATGAGTTTTTATTTTATCACAAAACTTCAACCTATTTTATGAATCAAGTTTGAAATTTAGAATTAATATTTAATCACTTAATGCAATTTTTAATCAAAATCATTTGCTTCTTTCCAAACATCTCTTGTATTTGATTTTAGTACCTTCTATTATTTCATTCAAGTATCATATTTTTAAGATTATTAGAACTTAAGTGTTTTAAAAGTGTGGATTGACAACCTCCAAGAAAGCTTGTGCTTTTTAGATCTAGCTCACGCTAGGTAGTCCACCCTCCTATCTCACTAATCCACCATTTTCTAGATTAATTTCTTATCTACATGTCATCCTCCCCAGACAAAGAGGAGTATCAAAAATATATTAGATTAAAGCACACATAACATATCCAAATTCTACTAACCTCACCCTTTTTTAAGTTTTACATCTTTCTAAATAAGAAAATAAAGCAAAATTTTAGTGAAATAATGTGATGGTACATGCTATTAAATAGAGGTGGAGTGGATGGTTGGTATGTATTTTGAGCACATAATGCATCATATACTACCTCAATAGTCTTTATATCAGAAGCTAGCTATTCACGAAAGCCCTTCCTCTTACAAGATTTGTAATTTTTATGTTCATGTCATATTCCATGACCTTTGAAATCCATCCCGCACTTTTTTCATTTATTTCTTGGCTCATTAGGAACTCTTTGACACTTTGGTGACTAACCATCAGATTAATTTTATTATTGGAGAGCATATGCCTATACTTATTGAGAGCTTTGATTACATCATATACTTGCTTCTCCATAAAACTATACTTTTCTTCATAATCCTTCAAGGATTGACTGAAGAAAGATATTGGATATTCCAATTGTTCTTTATTATGTTGGGTTAGAATATCTAACATGTTTCCTTCCCATCCAAAAGTGTAGAGAATGAAATATTTCTCATAGTTGGGGTTCTCCAGAGTAGGAGCTTGAAAAATAGCCTAATTGATGGATTCAAAGATATTTTTTCCTTCCTGTGTCCAGATAAAAATGATACCCTTCCTAAGAATTGAATTAAAGGGCTTGGCCATATAGAAAAAATTTGGAACAAATATTATTACAAATTTGATCTTTCCTAGAAAACTTTGTAACCCATTTTTATGGCTTGGAAGTGCTAATGCAGATATAACACTTATTCTCTCTAGGTCTATTACAAGACCCTCTTTTGAGATAATGTGTCCTAGTAGTTTCCATTCATTAACTATGAAAATTCACTTTTTTGGATTGAAGGAAACTCTAAATTATTTTTTCCTTTCAAAAAATTTCCTAAGGTGATCTAGGTGTGCATCAACATGTTTTGAATAAATGATGATGTCATCTAGGTATATTAGGATGATCTCATTTATCAAAACTATGAAAGCCATATCCATGGATATTTAAAATATAGCAACAATTTTATTTAGACCAAAAAACATATTTTAATATGAATATGTGCCCCATTTTTTAGTGAAAGTAGTCTTGAATTGATCTGATTCCTACACTAGGATTTAGTTATATCTAAAATAACCATCTAGAAGGGAAACATTTCAAATCCTAATATAGTTTAAAGAATTTGATCCATGGGTGGAAGGGGATTATGATCCTTTAGGGATGCTTTGTTAAGGTCTCTAAAATATACATAAAGTTTGATTTCACCATTCTTTTTCCTTACAGGGACCAAATTATCCAACTAAGATGAACGTTTAATAGGGAAAATGATATTAGCCTTTATCAATTTGGATAACTCATTCTTCATTAAGGGTTTTATTTTTTGATTGATTGGTCTCTATTTATATCTAATAGGATTGGTATTTAGGTTAATATCTATTTTGTGTTGGGATAATCTAGGGTCAAATGCTCTTAGATATTGATAACTCCAAGTGAAGTTATCATCAAATTCTTAACAAAACTCAATAACATATTATTTTTCAAAATCATTACATACTTTTCCAATATTAAATGTTTTTCCCTCTAAAATAACTACTGGCTCATAGTATTCTTCATTGACCATGATATTCTTGTTTTCACCTTTTATCTAATCATCTAAGTTAAATATACTCTCTAAAGTTATAAGGCCCATGGGTAATTTGTTCATCTTCAATTGAATGATTTGATCTTTGTATAGATCTTAGAGTCTTGATTGGTTTATATCAAATAATTTAGCTTCCTCATAAAATTTACAATTTGTTGATCACTATCAAAGACTTACTAGTTGGTTACATTATCAAGAATAGATGGCCTCACTATCAAATTTACATGCTGACTATTTCTATTCTGTATTTCTTCAGGTAGGTTATACTGGGAGCCTATCAAGGCCATATGATCAACATCTTTGTTTTATGCACTTGGCACCGCTTGAGTGTTTAAAGTGATAAAATATTCCAATAGGTCCCAAACCCTAGGTTTTTAAGGTCTCATCAAGTTATTCTTAGTTATGGTTTTGGATCTTACTTGGTTAAAAATCCACTCACTATCACCAAATACTTATAGTTATTTTATTCCTTTTTCCTTAGCTAGTTAGAGACCTCAAATCGATGCTTCATATTTAGTTACATTGTTAGTGTAGCTAAACTAAAGTCTAAAAGAACAGAAATAACTCTCATTTTGTGGAGAGATCAAAACAATACCTACACCTACACCATTCCTTCTTTTTGAGCCATCGAAGAATAGTTTCCACATTCCTTGAAGGTCTTCAGTTGGTTTTACAAGATTTAGGATGATTGCATCATTTTCATGAATGCAAGATGTACCCAACCCAGTTTATTGTACATAGTCATAAAGATCAAATTGGAGATATGATCCCCATTCATCTAGATGAGTGTTTGGGTTATATTCCATGGGTGTTTCAACTTCATGATCATGTTCCTCTTCCCAATCTTATAATGTGCAATTCATATCAACAAGAATAGGAGTGTATGGCTCAATATGGTATTTAGTCTTTAGTTTAGATCTTATTGTTACTCTTGTTTCATATCTAATCCTAAGTAACATGTGGGACCAATAAACAAATAGATACCCTCCCATTTTTATAGTGAAGTTCGAGAAAAGGTAGATATAAAAATAGGGGGAAGATTAATAAGTTAGATATTTTAGGAAATTGATAGGATTAGACATGCATGGATGGTAAGGTTTAAACCTTTTATAGTCTTGATTGTTTGAATAATAGTCCCATATAATTGAACCACACCTTTTGAAATAGGTGTATACTTAATACCAAGATCATCATCTATTTTCTTAATCATAACAAAACTACTAGCCATTAAGTCTACCATGAAATTATGAATGAGATGTTTCCAAACTATAATTGAAAGATAGAAAGGGAGAGGTTTACCATTTTTTATCACTTTAGTGTTAGTTTGTGGTTGACATAAATTAATTTTATCATTAGGTCCCTTAGCCAAAACTTTATCTATTATTTGGAAGTTTTTCAAAGCTTCCTATAGTAAGTCCCTTTATGTTGGAATGGATAGTGCTTCCCACATAGTGAAATTCAAATTAGTTTTCTTTATTTTTTCAATAATACTGAAGGAATGTTACCAACCTTTAATGGTCCCTTTGTGGGTGATATGTCTTCTTTCATGAGATTTAGGGTCAATAATTTTGATTTTGACTAGTCCATTGGCATAAAGGGTGGCCTCTGTATTGTGTTGCCTTTTGTAGATTCTTGTGCAACTTTAAAAGTTGTAGCTTATTCCACCCTGAGGGGTTGATCACTTTATATTACTATTTTATTTGAACAAGTATTTTCTATCATTGAACCACCACCATTGAATCACTCTTCATCCTGATTTACACCATAAAAGTCTTCCTCTTGCTAGTTCAAAAGAGTATCATCATTATGAGTAGGTTCTTATGTATCTTTCTACTAGAAAGTGGCTTCTTCTTGATATTTTTATGTTAAACCATCAAGGATTGATGAATGATGCCATTAGGATAATAAATATAATAATGTGGTTTAGCACAAAGATAACACCATTCATATTCCTAAGTTATGTTGTTTTGAATAGGTACAATAAATTTGAAAGTATCTGATGTAGGTAGAGAACATATATTTGGAGGTTTTGCTTATATATTTTGACTTTGTGGCTATTAATTACCTTGGTATGGCTGCCTATTGGGTTGGTATGTTTGGTTAGATTGATTATAAGGCCTATAATTATAAGATTATTACCTTTTCATTACTACCAACTCATTGCCAAAGCTCTTAAGCAATGATTTAACCTCATATAAATCATCATTGGGAGAGAGAGAGTTAAGGTTGGTGATTTGATTTTGGTGGGAATTGGGGTAAATATAGGTTGTGTAAGAGGCAATTCTAAAAATAGAGGCATTGGTGGTCATGGGGCAATTTTCATCTTGAATTAGGTAATTTTTTGCTTTTATTACAATTTCATAGGCATTAAGGAATGTGGTGTCACCCATTTATTGAATTATGATAGCTATATCATTATTTTAAGCTCATAAGTAATATGATAAGGCATTATTTGGGGTTGGTTTAACTAACACTATAATTATATTCCATGTCTTTGGAAATAAAAAATTGAAATCACTCATAAACTCATAAGGAGCTTACTGAGTAGTAGTTAGTTGTTTAACCAAGGAGAGGTAGTCAATCTTGTCTTCAAATTATGTGCATAGTGCAATTACTAAGTCATACCAAACATGAATGGAATTGATAGTTAGGAATATATACCATTTTAAGGATTTTCCCTTAAAAGAGGAGACAAAGAGTCTAATTGCAACATTATCTTGTACTACATTTTGGATTGAGCAAATATTAGCAATATCTTGTATATGTTACATTGGAGTGGTTTAAGTTTCACCATTGAAATATGGAAGGATTTTCAAAGAAGATGTGGGTATATCAACATATTGGGCCAACTAAAGTGGGTTACCTCCATTGAAGGCTAAAATATTTTGATTTCTCAAATCCATAAATAGAGGTATGAAACTAATGTGTGTATTTATAGGAGATGAAAATAGATTTTAAAGATGTACTTTAGTATAAGGTACAACTAATATTTATCTATTTTTATAAGGAAATGAAAATTCTTACAAGTTAGCTTTTTTACCTTTAGTAGATGATCTCATTTGTATCTTTGGCATATGTAAACCTTGATTTCCTGAATCTATATGCTAGCAAAGTCACCAGGTGATTTTAAAATGTGTACGGGGATCATACAAATATTTATAATAAAGTGTGCTTAGGGACACAATATGATTTCATTCTTACCCACTAATTTCATTAGCCAACTTTGAGTGGTATCATATTGTCCTAGCATTATCAATTGTGAATCTAAAGTTGAAGTTGTTGCACTAGTGTTTATGATGATGAGTGTTGTATCTTTCATTGATATGGAAATTGAATCTTTTAATAATGTTTTTGAAACCTCTTCCCCATTTGTGGGTTGATTGGACACATTTTTATCAATGATTTTATCTATCACTACCTCTTTTATGGGATTAGGGTTATGGTGGAAATGGGAGAAATTGATGTAGTGGAAATGGATGTGTCTATCGAGGGTGTGGGAGATGGAAGTGACACCAATAGAGGGGTAAGCATATGGAATTAAAAAAGGGGAACCCATGGGAGTGTGGAATATATATCCATTAATTAATTAATCAAATTTGTGGGGACAATCAGGGTTTACGAAATGGGAAAGGTGATAGGAGAAGAAAATGAAGTAGTTATCTTAGTGGTTGTGATGGTTAGTGGTATTATAGTCAGAATGAATAAATATGTAAATATATACTAATTTTTGGTGTTAGTGATTAATGGGGTGGTAGTGGTGATTAGGGATGATATGGAAGGAATTATGGAAGATGGGAGTGAAATTCTGGAAGAGGAGGAATTATAGATGAGGGGAGTGGAAGTGAAGCCTAATTGTTCAATTGAGTTGAATAAAATTGTTGTCACCTATATATGATCCCATTGAGGAGATGAAAATATATCCTCATCGAAGTGGAATAATATAATAACCTCTAGGCTTGTGGGTAGCCTAAGGAATGAGGTAAGTCTCTAGATAGGGCTAGCTCCCTTGATGTACCACTTAAGATTATAACTAAGACCAACTTTGGGGGGTTAAAAAAGGAGAAATAAATTGAAAGAAAAGCTAAACTAATAGAGGTGATACACCAGATATATTTATGACACCAAACCATATGCATATGACACTTAAGACCAATAAAAAAACCAAACATATGCTTTCCCAATCTACAACTTCTTACATCAGTGTTACATATGAGGTTAAGATGAACATCTAGGATATGAGGACTAAAAAAGAGGCCTTAAATGGAAATTATGAAGAGACAAACTCACTTAATCTTTGAAATATCTTAATAACACTTCACATGACTTGCAAGAAGAAGTTTTCCAATTGTAAATAGGTTTCAAGAATGAGCTAACATACTAAGGAAATGAGGGTGTCACTTAAGCAAAATAAAAAATTTAAGTACACAAACTAAGTATAGTCATGGAAGAGATAAAAATTAGTCATTTTATTTATAAAAATGTATAAAATTGATAATGGATTCACCATATTTAGGAGGAGTATCTAATACAATGTGAACACAACTAACTCTTATAGAGTTTGAGAGAGAGAGAGAAGAAGAGAATTTTAAGGGTTACAAAGACACTTCTCAAGCTGATATAAGGAGTTAATTGTGAATTTGAGAGGTATGTGGGATGAACCATACAAGGTATAGAAGTCCAAGTGTCAACTCAAGTCATCAAAGTTATGCAAAGTGGCCTAAAACTATTTTTCTTGCATATAAAACTGCCTTCATGGTTAGGACTATTTGAGTGACTTGTAACTAATATAGGGTAGGCAAAATGATTTTAATGGAAGGAGAGGATATTATAAATGAATCTACATGCATTTGTTACATTATTTGTCTTTTATAATCACTTGGAAGAGAACCATGATCACCTACACTCTAGGAAACCTCCTTCTCATGCACCTTGCACACTTATCTTCAAATTTGGCTTTAGTTGTTCATTAAAGTATATAAAATTTAGTGTTTTAATTTTTTAAATACCCTCTATGGCCTTGGAAGAATTAGGGGTACCTTATAATCACTTTACTTGAATATTTCTTCCCTTCTCTCTAGCTTGCCTAATATGCCAGATTTGACTGGCTAAGTTAGAGGCTACTGTTCAAACCCTTAAGAGTTATTTAAAGAAATATAATGATAATGAGTTATAAAAAGTATAAATATTACTCAAAAACTTTATTTCATCTTTAAAATCCTCTTGTATCTTACAAAACATAAAAAATAGTCAAAATAACCTATTTCTACCATGTTTGCATAGGTTCATACATCCAAAAATCATGTGGATCAGGTTGAGGGAGTCATATCAAAGATAAATTTTTTTCATGAGAATTTTTTTCCATTTGATCATGTATCCAACTCCATTTTCCCAAACTCATCCTTAGCAAGGGTTTAAGAGGGGTTTAGAGCAATTTTAGGTCTTAAGGATTGTTCATAGAAGTTTCATGTCCAACTTGTATAAAAATACAACAAAATTGATCATTAGAGACCCTATTAACATATCCAAATTCCTTAGACTCCCATGCAAAACATCAAGTGAGATATGAGTGTTCAAAATCATTTATTCGAGCTTTTTTCCTTGTTTCCATAGGCCTGATGTTGGTTTTAGGGTTAAAAATGAGTTGAATTAGTTTTATCTAAACTAAAAATGCCTTAACATTTCTGTTTAGGATTAAAAAACATGATCAATATTTTTCAAATCATTTCCAAGTCTAAAAATGTGAAAGTCTCTCCATTTGAGCACATGTCTAATCTTTGCCTAGTAGGTCTATTTCAAGCTTAGGCTTATAATGATCATTTATGACATCTTCAATTAAATTCAAAGGATTTATCACCTCATATTTAACTTCAAGGTCATGTTTCAATAGGTCACCAAGCTTTTCTCTTGCTAAAATGGTGGATGACCCTCTAATTGGCCTTAGGCCTAGTATTGCCCTTATAGCTTGTTTGTACTTCAAGGTCCAAAAATGACCTCTTGAAGCTTTCCTTGCTTTTTAGTATCTCAAAAAAAATTAATATATAATTATGAACATGAATAATAATTTGGAATGCCTCTATTAGGATATAAATGACATTGGTATCTCATTGGTCTCTAGGCCTTAAACCTTGCTCTTGTGTCAAGACTGTAATCTTTGGTATCTAAACCATTTTTTTGAATTTATTCTCTTTTACATTGATTTAACATGATTTAATAAGTGTATTATATCTTTCCCAACGTTTTTTAAGGGTCTATACACCTTTTGGCTTTATCTTTTATCCTTTTCCTTCAAAATTGCCAATCTTGTGATAAAATAGAGTACCCCTATTCTGAGATAGAATAGGGGGTATTTACCATATTTATTTGAGAAATATGAGTATTAGATGTGTTTTTAAAATTAATAAAGAGTCTCCATAAAAAAATTTATTCGTTGGTCTGGTCATTTGATCTCTCAATCTTCCAAAAAGCTAAACAAATTCCTCATTTGCAAATTGTGTATTGTGATTCTCCAAACCGACTGTATGTTGTGTGATTGAGGGTTTATTTTCTATATTTTTTACATGAAAAAATGGAATGATGAATGGTGTTATAGGCCTACTCAAATTTATAAATTTAATTTTTTTCTATTCATTCACTTCATCCTTTCATGTAAACCTTCCCACCCTTGACTAAGACAAAACTGAGTTGTCTTTTGACTGTAACTGCTCTTAAAGTTTTGCTTATAGGTGGTTTCTATAGTTTAGGTTTGTAATCATGTATATTATAAAATAGTGAAAAAAATAAATACTATCATATTCTTTTGGATTTCATATTCCATCTATCCTCTTGATAATATTTAGAAAGGCTATTTGCTAAGCCATTATTTGCCTATTATGGCATATGCCTATTGACCTTCTTGTAGATGTATGTGCTAACTACCTTAGAATATATCATGGAAAATGAGGGTATATTTTAAATCCCATTTGGTAATAAAACACTTTTTGTTCTTTTTCTCACCTTATATGCCTTTAAACACCATCAATTTTCTAAAATAGTTCACTGTCTGACTAGTTGAGACATACCCTTAAGACCCTACCTACTGTAGGTATCATTTTCATCAACTGAGCTTGATTGTGTTTTTTGAAAATATATTTAAACCCCTTATGGTCACATATACTCATTAACCATTTTTGATCTACTCATATTCTTTAAAAAAACATAAAGTACGTTCTTTCTCCTAGACTGAGCCACTCCATAAAACCTTGCTATAGGTCATTGTATCTTCCAAGCCTAAGGAGTCCTTATAGGTTGATATGGGTTCATTTATAGCTTGTGTTATATGTTTTTAGGATTTAATTTTAATGAAATTACCTATTTTAAATCTTTATTTCATTGAATTTTAGTTTAGCTATCACCTAGAAGCTTTACTTTAGTCCTTTATCCTCATATAATCACTCAACGTTGACTAAGGGTAGGGTCCTGTAAGTGTACATGAGTTAATGAGGCTATTGTATTTGCCTCTTGGGATAATTAGAATCTTTATAAATCCTCAAATAACCTCATTTATATGACCATACCCCTATACTCATGTATGAAATAAAAGAGACCCTTCCTTTACTTGAAAATTCTATGTTGACTGTAGGTATTTGCCTTCATAGCCTATGTATGGATAAGGTATGTGCTTAGAGCACTAAAACACAAAATTTTAGATTATTATATGATATATTAACCAATTTATATCACTTAAACCATTTGGAATCATCTATGTGTGGAATATAGGCCCAATTTGCAAATTTGGTGGAGAAAGGTCACTTGCAAACTCAAAACTATAGACAACATTGAGATAATTCAGTGTTTTTTAGGTCCATCTAGATCTTGAAACTATCCTCCTCCATTGCTCATTATCTTGTAAAACTTGGAAGGAGTCTTATACATGATAGGTATTATAAGTTTCACATAATTATATGTTTAAATTCACTTGGTAAACAAAGTATAGGGTATTCATAAAACCTCTTGGGCCTCTGTTTACTCAATTTAAGGAAGAGCCCTAAATAGTGTCATATGATGATTTAGAAGCCTTTATAATTAAAATTTATCACTTGACAGCTCATAAAGGTATGATATTATAAAATAATACAAAATATCTTTCTATAATTATTTATCATACCCCAAATTCCTCCATTGAGTGTTCTCATTCTCTATTAAGAACACCTGTTGACACTCATTCTAGTATATATGCAACAAAATTTTATAATTATCATTAAAGTGAGTCATATAAATTTTCATAAGATTATATAGGTTCAAGGTCTCTCTCAAAACACTTTAAACTCACACTAAGGCTCTGGTGATGTCGTCATGGAGGATGCAGGTGCATTGGCTGGAAGTGGATAATGAGTATAAGAATGTGGCCAAAGATGGACCAAAAGACCTCATGAGCATCTTCAAAATATTTTAAACCTTCCTTAATAATGATTGGAAGTAATGAAAACTTGAGACAAGCTCAAAACATTCCTTTTAACATGGAAAACATCTAAAATTACTGCAAAGGAGGCAGATAGTATGTCGAATGACTAATCTGCCATGGTGGAGACATGGGCTTACAAAAATGAGAATAAAAGAGACCTATATGGAACATGAAAAGGGGTTAGGGAGATGTTAAAAAAATGTATATGAAACTAGAACAACTTTCTATATCCTTTGACAAGGCAAAAAACTCTTGGAAATGATGAAACTGCCCATAACTCAAAAAATTGCATCCTCTTAAAAATTGAGATGATTAGCACCTCAAAAACATATGAAACATAAAACCAAGTGTGGGGAACATTATAATATGAATATAAAAATCTCTCGAAGCAATATCAACATCTAGTTCGTATGGACTTGTTCAAACTAAGAGAAAACCAACAAGGTACACAAATAAGTAGGCAATATTGGAAGCTAAACTTCAAATGGATGGTTTATGAAGCACAAGACACCATTACTCAAAATTATTATATTTATTTGAATATATATAAGTTTATAATATTCCCCTATGAGCATTTTCCCTTAAACCCCCTGTGTTGACCATACTGAGCAAAAACATGCAAGTCACTTTAGTTTGCCAAGATGAGTAAGAAGAGAGTTTAATGGTTTTGGATTGGAAATGTAACCTTAATGTTAATTAAAATGTGGAGATGAGTTTAGGGGAGCTAAAGAGACACTTTTACATCTTTTATAAGTGGTGCACTTCTTAAGGAGGTTGTACAAGTGCCAAACTCATTCTTTTTTTTAAGAAAACTACCTTTTCCTAAATAACCTAACAATATTCAATTAGTGACAGTTACTAAAAACCTCCTAGGACACATGGAACGTGATACAACCCTTTAAAACTTTCACATTTCTTGATAAACCCATACAAAGCATTAAATGCACCTATTTGACCCCTTAAAATGACTCAAAATGATAAATGGATCTAGAAAACTAATGACCAAAGTTATTATAACATCAATTAACATTAATTAACCTATAAAACACCTTATAAAAAAATATTATACCCCTTATATACCTATAAAACTAATATTTTTCCTATAGGTTCCCTAATTTGACTAAAAAGTCAAATTTGGTCAACAAATTGGTGACTCATAGGGGTAGTATGCCTGTTATACTAACTGGACCAGTAGCCTTATTAGTTTATCAAGCTTAGGAGTCATCTAAGGACTGAGATAGATAAGAAAACCTTTGACCATTGACCCAAACCTTTTATCAAACAAGACACTAAGACCACCTCCACCACACAAAACAAATGACACACACAAAATAAGACAACAATAACACACACATGCCTAAAGCACTTAGGAAAATTAGGAGAAAAACTATTATTTACAAATAAAAATGAGAATACCTCCCTCCTAGATCAAATGGGAAGTCTCTTAGGTCTCTTCCATAACAAGAAACCTTAGGGTGCCAAACAAGTAGTTTATTAAAGTAGACACTTTGCAAGTCAACCTTCTTATTTACCACCTTGATTAACATGTATTCAATTGGATCAGATTCAAACATATATCCAACATATATGTATTCTTCTTATTCTTTGAGACATATCTTATGCTGGTCCTTTATGCTATCATAGATCATTAATGCATCAATGGCTATAATTTTATCATTGTAAGGCCCATTTAGCTCATGTCCTTCTTGGTATGCATTTTGAACCAAATCATCTTTATTTATTTCTTCAATATGCTTGACAAACTAATCTCTAGCTTCTTCATTTCTCTCTTGAGGAAGGGATGCTAGTTTCATGTTATAATTAGTATAATAGTATTCTAGTTCATCCTAAAATAAATCTCTATTCATGGTCTCCTTCCTCAATATCAAAACCATACCAATTTGATTGGTTTTCTTCTTGATCAAAGACTAACACATCATCTTGTTCATGATAATTTTTTTAGATCTCTTCATCATCACCTTCCATAGATTGTTCACTATCTTCATCAAAACAAAATGGAAGATCATCAAGTAGAGATAGTAAAAGTTCATCATGTCTACATGGATCTACACATGCTGCTTCTTCTCTATTCAGATTATCTTCTTGACCCTTAAATTCTACAATTTTATAATCCACCTCACACAAGGCATGTTCTCCTTTATCAAAGGAGAGGGTGGGAGGGAAATAAATTTCCTTGACTAAGTTGAAGCATGTTGGAATATATTTATTCTCTTATTTCCATCCTGTAATCACCATATCAAAGCTTGGAAAAATTCCATCACTTGAAGCCACTTAATATTGAGGAATAAGAGGATGACTCACCAAATCTAAATTTCTATTCATATGAGCCCCATCAACCTCTTCTTTATTTTCCTCTTTAGGTTGTTCTTTCATTTGAAGAACATCCTTCCAAAATGTGAAACCAATATGCATAACTTCTTCTTTTCTTATTCAATATTTTGGGTTGATTCATGATGAGCACTCCTCCAACTTGGGATCTTGATATCATGTTTCTCCTCTTGATAATAGGCAAAAATTTCACTCACCTTCTCAAGGTCTTGTGCTGGTTCATGATGTACATTTCTCCAACTTGGGATCTTGATATCAGATTGAATATCTTGAGGAGGTTGAGGGAGACTAGGAAGAGTTTGCACATGCATAGGAGGATTTTCTTGAAGATATATGTGTTGGTTTATATGAGGGATAGGTTGAATTTCCTCAAAGGAGGGCTCAAAATTAAGGAAATTAGAAAAGTTATTTTCCATAGAAGGTTGCTCTAATCTCCTTTGGTGTTGGATTGCCAAATTTAAGAGATTAATAGTAGTAGTTTGCTTTGGCATAGGAGACAATGCATTAGATGGGATATCAGTCTTAGTCATTCTTATTTGATGAACAAGTGTTTTATGGAAAAAGGATTTGGAATGAGAGAACCTTGATTGGGTGTAGAAAAGGATGCTTTGAGGGCACTATAAGGTTGGTTCATTTTATTTTGGTGAGAAAGTGCCATTTGATAGAAGGTATTTGGGGTACAAGGAGAGGGTTACTTTAGCATGGGAGAAGGATGTCTTGAGATGGAAGAAGGCACACAAGGCTGATTGCATTGGGTGGGTTGACTCCTCCATCTTACTAGTCTTTCTTCCATGGATTACATGGATTGAGCTTGCCTAAAAAATCATTCCTCTTTATGCATTATCTCTTTTTGGTATCTATTGTACTCATTTAACCTATCTATCTCCATCATTTTATTCTCATACTCCAACATTATCTCCCTAACACTCTTAGGTTGACTAGGAGAAGGATAATTAAGAGAGCTACTTGAGGTAATTCCATGAACAACATGATATTGATCAAAGATATGTAAAATAAAATAAGATCTATATTACTTAAAATAGGATTATACATATGAAAATTTGATTTATTGATGCACTAGGGCTGCTTGACTAGTTGATTCAATGTAGAGTCACCATTGGTGTTGATTGAGATGCCTTTAAAAGGCTGATTGGTTGAAGAACACACCAAGAATTCTCTAACTCCTTAGAAAAATAATCCCACAAGGCATGCAAAAAAATGTTATCACCTAGATATGCACCATTTGAGGAGATGCAAATCTCTCCTCATCCAAGTGGCAGAATGGAATCACCTTTAGGCTTGTGGGTATCCTAAGGAATGAGGTAAGTCTCTAGATAGGGATAGATATGTTGATGTACCACTTAAGATTGCAACTAAGACCAACTTTGAAAGGTTGGAAAGGGAGAAATAAATTGAAAGAAAAGATAAACTAATGGATGTGATACACTAGATATATTTATGACATCCAACTATATGCATATGACACTTAAGACCAATCAATAAACCAAACATACACTTTCCCAATCTACAACTTCTTACATCAATGTTACGTTGTGAGGTCAAGAAGAACATCTAAGATAGGAGGACTAGATAAGAGGCCTTGAATAGCACTGATGAAGAGACAAACTCACTTAATCTTTGACATATCTCAATAATACTTCACATGCCCTACAAGAAGAAGTTTTCCAATTGAAAATAGGTTTTAAGAATGAGCTAACATACTAAGGAAATGAGAGTGTCACTTAAGCAAAATAAAACATTAAAGTACACTCACTAAGGATAGACATGGAAGAGGTAACACTTATTCATTTTATTTATCAAAAGGTATATAATTGATCATGTCTTCACCATACTTAGGTGAAGCATCTAATCTAATGCCAAAATGGCTAACTCTTATAGAGTTTGAGAGAGAGAAAGAAGAAGAGAAGTTTAAGGGTCACAAGGACACTTGTAAATATAATAAAATGAGTTAATTGTGAATGTGAGAAGGATATGGGATGAATCATGCAAGGTTTGGAATCCCAAGTGTCAACTCAAGTCATCAAAGTTATGCAAAGTGGCCTAAAACTCCTTTTCTTGTACATAAAACTACCTTCATGATTACGCCTGTTTGAGTGAGTTTTAACTAATACAAGGCATCTCCAATTATTGGAATTGAAGGGTAACCTCTTAGACATGCCTTTCCATGTATTGTTTGCATGCTTGGTATTCTAGAATCACCTAGAAGAGATCCATGATCACCTGCACTCTAGGAAACCTACTTCTCATGTACCTTGCACACTTGTCTTCAAATTTGGATTCTATTATTAATTCCAGTCCATACAAGGTAGTGGTTGACATGTGTCAAGACCCTCCATTCCCTTGAGATCATTAAAGGTACCTTAAAATTAATTTATTTGAATATTTCCTCCCTTATCTCTAGCTTCCTTGATATGCCAGATTTGACTAGCTAAGTTGGAGGCTATTGTTCAAAACCTGAGGAGTTATTTCAAGAAATTTAGTGACCATAAGGAGTTATAAAAGTCTAAATATTCTTCACAAACTTGATTTCATCTCCAAACTCCTCTTGTAGCCTACATAACACAAAAAATGATAAAAAATTGACTATTTCTACCATGTTTGTATGGGTCTGTAGATCCAAAAAGAATGTGGATCATCTTGAGGGATTCCTCTCCAAATTTCAAAAGGTTTCATAGAAAATTGTTTCATTTGATCAACTATCCAACTCTATTTTCACAAACTAGTCCTTAGCAAGGGTTTATGAGGGTTTTAGAGTAGTTTTAGGTCTTAAGGATTGTTCATAAAAGTTTTACATCGAAATTTCTGATAAATTACATAAAATTTATCTTCAAATACCCTATTAACATCTACAAATTCCTTAGACTCCCATGTAAAACATCAGGTGATATATGAGTGTTCAAAATCATCTATTCGAGCTCTTTTCCTTATTTCTATAGGCTTTATGTTCATTTCAAGGTTGAAAATGAGTTTCCTTGGTTATATATACACTAAAAAATCCTTAACACCTATATTTAGGCCTCAGAAACATTAATCAATAGGTTTCAAAGAATGTCCAAGTCTAAACATACGAAAGTCCCTCCATTTGAGCATAGGCATAAATCCTTGCCTAGTAGGCCTATTTCAAGCTTAGGCTTAAAATGATCCTTTATAACATCTTCCCTTCACTTCAATGGATTTATCACCTCCTAGTTAACCTTAAGATCACGTTTTAATAGGTCACCAAAATTTTCTCTTTCTAAAATGGAGGATGACCTTCTAATTGGCCTTAGGCCTAGAGTTGTCCTTATACCCTGTTTATACTTCAAGGTCCAAAAATGACCTCTTAAAGCTTTCATTGATTCTAAATATATGAAAAAAATTTAATATATATTTATTAACATTCCTCCATAATATGTAATGCCTCTGTTAGGCAATAAATGACATTAATATCTCATTGGTCTCTAGGCCTTAAACCTTGCTCTTGTGTCATGACTGCTATCTTTGGTATCTAGACCAATTTTTTGCATTTATTGTATTTTAATTTGATTTAAAATGATTTATTAAGTGTATTATATCTTTCCAAACCTTATTTAAGGGTCTATACACCTTTTGAGTTCATCTTTTATCTTTTTTCCTCAAAATTGCCAGTCTTGTGATAAAAGAGAGTACCCCTATTTTGAGATAGAATAGGGGGTATTTACCCTATTTATTTGAGAAATATGAGTATTTTATGTGTTTTAGAAATTAATAATGAATCTCCATACCAAAATTTATCCCTTGGTCTAGTTATTTTATCTCTCAATCTTCCAAAAAGCTAAATAGACTCCTCATTTATAGACTATGTACTGTGATTCTCCAAACTGACTGTATGTTGTGTGATTTAGAGTTTATTTTCTATATTTTTACATGAAAAAATGGCATGAGGAATGGTGTTATATTATTAATAAAATTTATAAACACCAATTTTTTCTATTCATTCACTTCATCCTTTCATGTAAACCTTCCCACCCTTGACTAAGACAAAATTGAGTTGTCTTTTGACTGTGACTGCTCTTAAATTTTTGGTTGTAGGTGGTTTATATAGTTTAGGTATATATTAATTAATATGGGACACTAGTGAAAAAATTAAATACTATCATAGTATTTTGGTTTTCCTATTCCATGTATCCTCTTTCCAACATTTAGAAAGGCTATTTGCTAAGCCATTATTTGCCTATTATGGCATATGCCTGTTGACCTTCTTATAGATGTATGTGTTAATTACCTTAGAATTTATCATGGAAAATGAGGGTCTATTTTGAATCCAATTTGTTCATAAAACACTTTTTTTCTTTATATAACTTTATATGTCTTTAAACACCATCAAATTGCTAAAATGGTTCATTGTCTACTTGATTGAGACAAACCCTTAAGACCCTGCCTACTATAGGTATCATTTTCATCAACTGAGCATATTATATTTTATTTGAAAATTTAATTAAAAAAATTATAGTCACATATTATCCTAAACCATTTTTTATCTACTCAGATTCTTTTAAGAAACATAAACTACATTTAAACTCCTAGATTGAGCCACTCCTCCTTAAAACCTTATTGTAGGTCATTATATCTTCCAAGTCTGAGGAGTAATTATAGGTTTATATGGGTTTATTTATAGCTTATTTTATATGCTTTTAGGATTTAATTGGCATGCCATTCCCTATTTGAAATCTTTAGTTCACTAACTTTTAGTTTAACTATCAGCTAGAATCTTTACTTTAGTCCTCTATCCTCCTACAATCACTCAAAGTTGACTAGTGGTAGGGTCTTGTAAGTGTAAATGAGTTCATGAGGATATTTTATTTGCCTCTTTGGATAATTATAATCTTTATAAATCCTCTAATCACCTCATTTATATGACCATACCCTTATACTCATGTATGCAAGAAAAGAGGCCCTTCCTTTACTTGAAAATTCTATGTTGGCTGTAGGTATTTGCCTTCATAGCCTATGTACAGATAGGGTATGTGATTGGAGGACTAAAACACATAATGTTATATTATCATATGATATATTAACCCATGGATATCAATTAAAACATTTTTAATGATCTATGTGTGGAATATGGGCCCAATTTACAACTTTGGTGGAGAAAGGTCACTGGCAAACTTAGACCTCTAGACAACATTGAGATAATTAAATGTTTTCTTAGGGCCATCTAGAACTTGAAAATATCCTCCTCCATTTTTAATTATCCCTTCCAAATTGGTAGTAGTCTTATCCATGCTAGGGACTATAAGGTTAAGATATCTAGATGTTTCAATTCACTTAGTAAACAAAGTATAGCGTATTCATAAAACCTCTTGGGCCTCTATTTACTAAATTTAGGGAAGAGAGCCTTGAATAGTGTCATATGATGCTTTGGAAGCCTTTTTACTTAAAATTTCTCACTTGACAACTCATCAAGGTCTGTTATGCTAAAACCATACAAGAGATCTTTCTATAAGTCTTTGTCATACCTTAAATTCCTTCATTGAGAGTTCTCATTCTCCATTAAGAACACTTATTGACACTCATTCTAGTATATAGGTAACAAAGTTCTCTATTTTTCATTACAATGAGTCATATACATTGTCATAAGATTATTTAGGTTTAATGTCTCTCTCAAAACCTCTGATTGGTCCATTCAACTCTCAAAATGCTTGAAAATTACACTAAGGCTTTGGTGACATCATCATGGAGGTTTTATGTGCATTGGATGGAAGTGGACAATGAGTATGATAAAGTGAACAAAGATGGACCCAAATACCTCATGAGCATCTTAAATATATTTTCAACCTTAATAATGATTAAAATAAATGGTAACTTGAGACAAGCTCAAAACATTCATTTCAATGTGGAAAACGTTTGAAATTACTAGAAAAGAGGTAGACAATATGTTGAATGATTGGTTTACCATGGTGGAGACATGGGCTTGCAAACATGAGAATCAAGGAGACCTAGATGTAAGATGATAAGGGGTTAGGGATATGTTGAAAACATGTATATGAAACTAAAACAACCCTCTATATCTTTTGAAAAGGCACAAAACTCCTAAAAATAATGAAACTGCCCATAACTCAAAAAAATGCATCCTCTTACAAATTGAGATGATTAGCACCTCAAAACCTTATGAAACATAAAACCAAGTGTGAGAAAAATTATAGGAAGAAGATAAAAATTTCTATAAGTAATATCAACATTTGGTTTGTATGGTCTTATTCAAACTAAGAGAAAATTGATAGGGTACATAGATAAGTAGGTAGTATTGGAAGCTAAACTTCAAATGGATGGTTCATGAAACACATGAAACCATTACTCAAACTTATTATATGGATTTTAAGGTCTCTAATTTTAGAATATTCCCCTAGGAAAATTTTATTTAAAACCCCCTATGTCGACTATACTGAGCAAAAACCTATAATTCACTTCAGTCTGCTAAGAAGAGCAAGACAAGAGATGAATGGTTTTAGATTGGAAATTACACCTTCAAGTCAATTAAAACATGGATATAAGTGTAAGGTAATTTAAGAGACACTTTTCCATGTTTCCAAGTGGCACCCTTTTTAAGGAGGCCATACAAGTACCCAACTCATTTCTTTATTTAAGAAAACTACCTTTTTCTAAGTAACCTAATAATATTTAGTTAGTGATAGTTACCAAAGACCTCCTAAGACACATGTCATGTGATAAAAATCTTTGACACTTGCACATTATTTATAAACCTATAAAAATCATTAAGTGCATCTATTTGATCCCTTAAAATGACTCAAAATGATAAATGGATCTAAAGAACTAATGACCAAAGTCATTATAACATCAATTAGCATTAATTAATGTATGAAAAACCTTATAAAAAGATATTATACCCCCTATAGACCTATAAAACTAAATTTTTTCCTATACGTGCCCTAATTTAACTAAAAATTCAAATTTGGTTAACAAAACTATTGGCAACAGAGTTATTGGCATAATTGAACTGGTGGAAATAGAAGGCACAATTGATTGTGGTGATGGTGGAGTGGAGATAAGAAGATGAGGTGTTGTAGCTAGTGGAATGATAGAGATAGGAAGATGAAATATTTGTGCTTCAGGGGTAGCTGTGTCTAAAACTAAAATTACTATGAGTTGATCAACTACTGCTCCTTGGTTACTAGATTATCCTCTCTTAGAATTTTGCTTTTGCTTTCTATTATGATATACCAATGGCTTATTTGCCTATTCTATTCAATTTCCACTACTAGAACCTTCTACTATTAGTATCACTCCATTCTCCTTAATCTCTCTAAACTTCTCATTGATTCTCATTATTTCCTTGGTCACCTTGACCCCTTTGCTTCTAATCCAATTAATTTTTCTATTTATTACATTATTGGTCCTATCCATTAATGAGAAGGACTCAGGAATGGACCACCTTACTACTATAAGGGGTCAAGCAAAGATTTTTTTATCATGGTAGACCTTATCTACTAGAGATTCATCATCTACCAAGTCCTTAAGGACAGGTGCCATGTTAAAAGCCTTGATCTAATCTAGGGTCATCCTAGAATAATCCTTTAATATAACTTATTATTCATCTTGTAGGTCTTCCCAGTAGTCTTCAGAGTAGGGAACATGTGAATATGTTGTGATCTTCAATGTACTAGTAATGTTACCATTTACATCATAAAATGTCCTTGCCTCTAGATCCCTTAAGGTCATATGAGTCATTTCAACATCTACACACTTGTCTCTAGATAAAGAAGGGAATGTATAACTCCCTATATTAATGGGGAAATGTATTCTTGCCTTGTGTTTTTTTGATAACAACTTGTGAGTCTCCACAAGCTACCTCATGAGTTATATTAAATCCTATTTGTTTCTCACATACCTTGGGAGGGTGTAAGGACAAATACTAAATCATCCTACTATGATGTATGAGTATGTGGGGAATTTAATGAAATATGATCCCCAATTTATGATCTTTGAAGTAGAAACATTAAATAATCTCTTCTTTTCCATCTCTTTGTCAAACATGACTATGATGCAATATATAAATGCATCATTTACCCTTATGAATTTTTTCCTACTTACCTCAAGGGTGAGGTCTAGGTAATAATTGAAGACCTTGTTAACCTAGTTAGATACTTCATTCAATCCCAAGAAATATTTCTCATTTGATAATATGTATACTAGATATGAAGTCTTATAAAACTTCCATATATTCTAGAATTCCATTAATTGCTTGTGAATGGAGTCACTTATCAATTGGGCCTAGTGGATGTACTACTTATTTTGGTGGATTACCTATATGTATTGGTACATCCAGTCTTGAAATTTATTGGCATCAGGGTTCCTAGTGACTCTATGCAAGAGGATGATTAAATCACCCACTTCATCCTTAAAGTATATTCTTGATAGTGTTTTAGGTAGTCTTGTACAGGCAAGCCTATGAAAATTTAACCATTGTTTATTGATTACCCTAGTCACCCAATGTTATTGTCTTGATAGAAATTCTTTGATGATTCAATAGTTATATTAAGATAACTCTCATATTCAGGGATTAGGAACATTGAGTCTATAAAGTTGAGGTCTAGGTTCATAATCCTTTCACCTTTGTCATTTAATACTTTTCTCTTCTCTACAACATAATGCTTTTCCAATGTGAGCACCAACACAGGGATCTACACTAATAAGGGGAATTTTTTTTCTTAGGGTATTCCACAATCATAAATCCTATAAAATGTAGTCATTTTTGAATTCAACATTCACCATGTTCTATAAATCACCTAGGTCAATGTGACCTAGGTATGTGTCCATGATCTCATTCATGTTGGATTCCAAGTTGAGTAGGACACTAGGTCCCTTGGATTTGAATTTCATCTCTTTTCTAGACATGGATTTTGGGGAATTTGATAGGGGAAAACCAACTACAAAGTTGGTAGGATTTGGGGTTGAAAAACATAGGTAAAAGTTTTGGTAGAGATTATGGTTGTAAAATACACTTGTAATTTCCAATGAAAACTATAGTAGGTTTTAGGCTTACAATTGTAAGTAAGATCCCCAGTAGGATTTGGAATTGCAAAACACACTAGGTTTATCCACAAAGTTATGGGGTTGTAAATGTAGGAGGAAACTATGTAGGTTTTAGAATTTCTTTGGTAGGTGAAAGGTCCATAGGGATTGCATGAAGATTCTTCAAGGGAATATACTACTAGTTTGAATCAAACCCAAGATTCTCAATAGATAGAAAATGTTTGAAAAGATTCCATGAGGACTTGGGTAACTATATGGTGGGTAAATATATGGTGGGTAACTAGATGATTTTAAAATGATACCAAGTAAACAAACTTAAACCTTAGGTTGGTAGTTAGTGGGCAGTTCAAAACTTTGGAGTCCTGGAGTAATTTCACAACTTTATAAAATTGTAATTTACACTTTGACCTCCACTTTATGCTAGGTAGTTGGGTTTATTGGAAATGGGAAATCAAAACTCAAGGTATAATTTTTAACCTTTCAAGTTTTAATAGGGGTTCTTATTTTTGTAGGAAGGGTAGTCGGTAAGAAGTAGAACTTGATTTATAATTTATAACTTTTCAAGTTGCAAACTGCAATTAGAGTTCTAGTTTATGGTAGGAGAGATGCTCAGGAAGCAAAGGATGTAAATCAATTTTCAAGTTTCAAATTGAATTCAAATCTCTAGTTTTTATGGGGAAGGTGTTTGGCAAAAAGAAAATCTCCATTTGTAATTTATAACTTTACAAGTTGCAAATTATGAGTAGGGTTCTAGTTTCCAATGGTCATAAGTTATGCAAGAAGTAGATGTTGGGAAGAAATTTTCAAGTTATAAATTTAATTCTAATCTCCAATTTCCATGACTATGAGTAAATAGGGAAGCAAAGGTTTGGATACAATTTGAAAGTTTGTAAGTTGCAAATTACACCTAGATCTTCAATTTTTGTCAAGCTTTGGGAAATGAGTGTCCTGGGTCATTTTAAGGCCTTTTTCCAAAACATTAATGGGTATCCTATAGGGTACTAGATATTTGACATTATTGGGATGAAAATATCAACAAATGGGGTAGTCACAATATTCAATGATGATTGAGAAATGTAGTTGGTATTCTTTAGGATTGTCAATCAAGCCATACTTTGCATTTATATCTATTAATCACCTCTAATTGATCTACCTATGCATGTCATATGATAATCCATGTAATTTTAATTTAGACATCATGATCCATATAGGTAGACCCTTGAATCATTATCCATTTGCTAAATCTTGAAGAGCATGCCATAGATGAAATCAATCACCATTATGATTTGTGTAAAACTCTACATTGTTTAGGATAAAATTAATATTAATATAACATAAACACTTGATTTAACTACCCAATAATATGGCATAGTGATTTATCAAGGGTGAAAATCTTTTGATAGGAAAATAAACATCAAATTTATGCTCTAGGCTCTTTTTGATGATATGGTATGCTTATATAGCTTTGGGTTTCACTTTTAGCTTCCATGATGAGCATATTAACCACATGTACTCCTTTAAATTATTCCTTAATTATCCTTACTATTCCTTTATTCTCTATGGGATTTATTTCTTTGTCACTTTTAGATCTCTTTGGATTACATCATTTGTCAAATTCTGGCTTCTCTAAGCCTTATTGATTTATTTCCTACCCTAAGATTTGATCAAACATGATAGCACCACACAAAATAATAATAGAGATTTTGAGTCCCTCGATGTATTTACTCCCCACTAAGTCCTTGGGCTCCAAATATGGTTCTATGCGGCATCATCTCATACCTTCAAACTTAGGGATTTTGTTATTGGGTCTATTTGTGACAAACTTTCATGAGCTGTTAATCTAGGAAATCAATAGTCAATAGCCTTTGGGAATAATTTCATCATCATGGGTGATCAACCCCTGAGATGTCACCACATGGTGACATTTTAGGTCTTCAAATTTTAGGTGAGGTCTTCAAATTTTAGGTGAGCTTTTACTACCTCTATAAACTATCAATTCTTATAACTCATTGATATAGGAGATTAAATGGTCAGTGGGCCTTTAGGACTCTCTACTACCTTTAGCTTCCCTAGGGGCCCTAAGTTCCCATGATAATTCCACATGGCATGATATCAGGTACTCATGGTCCTTGGTATATGGTCTTTCATTGAGCTTTCCATTGATACTTCAACCTCCACAATCATGTCATGTGGCATGATTGTGGAGTCTGAGGCCTTCAAAACACTTAGCCACATTTTCAAAAAACTTTACTTTGGTTGTAGCATCCTCTGATGGTTGACATGTGCATGATATGTGTTAAATTAATAAAACATATGCATTATATATATAATAACCAAATCATAAAGTATTTGAGAGGAAGCATAGGGATGAAAAGACCACAATGAATGTGATAAATAAATAAAGATTTTACATTCTAACATGAAACATTCACATACCCAGAGATATTAAAGTGAACAAGACATTATAGGTTTTGTTCCTTTTAAAATATTTAAGGAAAATGTCATGAATTAAAAGTAAAAGTTATAAAAAGACCTGTTATTCATATTTTCCTTTCATAAAATAACCCTTCCCCAATTTTGATAGTTTTAACGTTTAATAAGGCAATCAAATTTAAATTAATGAAAATAGACACATGATAAGATCTCATTGGTTCAGAGACCTAATTTTGATGGTTAAATTATGGGTATACACCTATCAATTTTTAACTAGGGGTTCTAATGATGTCATTAGGTTCATGTGGATGACCCTCGTTCATTGGTCTATAGCCTCTAGGTTCATGGGTTGATGCTATATGGCATCATCATAGCTTATTGAGTTCTATAATATGAAACATAATCATGCTACATGGAATGATCATAGGGCCTCTATGTTATCACTATGGTTAGGACCTACTTTGAGCCCCATGATCCTAAGATCATGCCATATGGTATGATCTTGGGCCTTTAGGCCTTAGAGAGATTTTGGTCTATAAAAAATCCTCCAATCCTTGAGCTCCTGAGATCATGCTATGTGGCATGATATCAAGCATTTGGGCCTTGGAGAAAATTCAATATTTAGATTTTATTCACTATAGATCAATCTAAACTATTGATTTAAATATCAAATGATGGGTAGGTAGTCAGGAGATTCTTGGATTGTTAACTACATAGATTAAGTTAGGATTTTGTGATGGTGACACTTGTCATCATCTCAAAGTGTAACATTTTTTAGGCTTAATGATTTGAACATCAAGATCTAAAATCCAAGAAAACATGATAGTGCCTTTTAAGGGTGTGAAAGATCTTTAAAACCATAAGATTTCCAAATAAATGACCAAGTACATATAATAATGATCAAAGAATAAAGATTTAAACAAGGAAAAAATATAAGTAGAAAATGATGAACAATATTTAATTTCATAATGAAATGACCTCACAAAAATGCTCATTTTCACTTAAGTAAGATACTTTGACCTCTAATATAATTTTGAAAATCCCTAAATATTTTGATATAAAATCCTAAAGTTCATGAATTGGAGCACCTTGAAAGGGGCCCTTTAGACTTAGCACTTTGAAAATTATAAGAAAATCCCACAATATTAAAAATTGACTAAGTTAGAAATATACACTTTATAAATATCCTAGTCATTTTTCATGGAATAAGCATTTATGGACAAAATTGAAAAGGGGAATGTGAAAAAAATCTAAATGAAGTGAGATTATTTTGCAAAGTCTAAGTTAAATATTTTAAAAGGATAATTTAGAAGGAATAAACTCTAAAAACTCAAAGAAATTCAAATATTTAAATAAATCAAGTTCTAGATGTTTTTTTTGACCAAGCATTATGATTTATATTTACTAGGCATACTTAGTCAAAAAATAATGAAGCACATATTTATACACTCACACCTAGTAACTTACACACTAAAAAATGATAACACAAACTAGTAAAACACCAAAAGTCCTTTGAGGAATGAAGATAAAACTCCCAAATAAAAAGAGGTTTTGTAATTTCATTAATTAAATTAGGGCATGTTATGCAAGTAAATATAAATTGTGACTCTGTTAAAAAAGTCTATTGAGTTTTTTAAGAATCCAATATATTAGTCTTGACACTCAAATAACAAGTATTATCTATAGGTAATCACTCAAGATAAAATCAAAACATAAAGGCATGAAAATATACTAAAACATGTGACATATGAAGTTATTTTATTACACAAATACCATCAATGTGTGCTTAAGTGATTGATTCAGTTACATATCTACATTCACACACATTCAACTAGGCTTGCTTAAAAAATTAGGACTTATAAGGGAGAAAGATATTGTAATTTGGCTTGGGGGGAATAGAATGGGAATTTATTTAATTTTACATATTCATCTATATCCTTGATAAAGAAGCTTCTAGTTTCATTCATGGCCTTGTTACACTACTCACCAAGATGGAAATCTTATGGTGGAGTTGCCCAAATCATCCTTTAGAGGAAAACTCATAATTTTGAATTTGTTTTTAGTTTCCTTTGAAAATTTATTTCTTTTGAAAAATATTTTTGGTTTTGTCCATTAAGGGTTAAGAACCAAGCCATGGGTAAAATGAGGCTCAGAAAGTTCATGAGTGATTAAGACTAGTGTAGAATGATTTCAGTGCTTCATTAGCTTAGATTTATTTATATTATGTGTATTCAATTCCTTTGAGACAAGAAAATAATGTTTATAAATTCATATGTTTCAATTATAATCATAGGCCTTTAAAATTCTAAAAATGCACAAAAATCATAAAAACTCGTATAAGTATTTAGGTAAGACTTTTTATATTTTTAATCACTTATAATTCCATCCATGTTACCTACATTAAAAGCCTTCATTTTTTATTAATTTATTAACATGGGAAACCTCAAGACAAAATATGAAGGCTCAACTGAAAAGGGAACAACAACAAGACTAAACCTAGCAATGAAAAGCAGGACAAAATAAACATAAACTAAATGAAAGTAAACCTATGATAACAACAAGGGACAAGAAGTAAAATTAGAAAAGTAAAGTAAAAAATCAAATAATTTATTTATAGAGGTTCCCAGGTAAATGCATGCCTAAAAATGAGAATTGAGAAGATATCTATTAGGAATTAATAAGACATTTTCAAAGTTAGTCACCTGAAATAGGATTTTGAGATGAATGGTAGGGATGCTACTAATGAAGAGAATGCATATAATTATTCATATACTATCATCTTTGTTCATGTACTCTATCTCAAAGAGATTTATAAATGTATTTTCCATGAAAATCGAGTAAAACATGACTGTAAAATTCTACATTATATTTACATCTAATTTGTAGAAAGCATGAGGGATAGGGTGAAATAAATACCTCATCCCACACATTAAACTATGGTAAGGAGTACGGTTGGTCAATGATACATACCAAAATAACTTACATATCCAACTTAGTGGGGGTATCCTCTTTGTTATAGATAATAGATAAATCAATTATGAGCTGTTATTATACTATAATGGATGCTTTAGTAGTATCCTCTTGGTCATTTTGATTTTCAATAAGGTATGGGAGTGGTTCTTCCCATGTTAAAGGCCTCATAGATTTATCATCCATGGTTGAAGTGTATGGAGAGTTGGGTTAAACCAAATCATCTTTATCTTAAATATCTTTTGTCATGACTTTTTTATTCAAGCCACTATATTATTGTTCTTCCCCTTTGACTACCTAAACTACTGAGAGGATCACATGAGTGTTATTGATAGGTTTAAATGTAGGCCCAAACTAAGGAGAGAGATCATTCATTTAGAGTTCTTTGAATTCCTTCTCTTCAAAGAAACAAACAACTTCATCTTAGTTTTATTATTTTGGCACAAAAAATTCAACTCATATTGAATTTCTTCAATTCTATCTCCCTCCAATGATGAGGGGGAATCCAAATCACTGAAACATATCTATTCATCATCTTGGACTAGCTTACTAAATATATAAGTAGGAGCATATAAGAAGGATGATTCAAAAGCATAAGATGCATCTTCCTCCTCTAGTTCATTGAGATCTTTAAATTGTGCTCTATTTGATCATAAGAGATATGTTACATCTTGATTCCTTACCAAACAAACTTGCTAGATTATCTGTCGATAGCCACAATTAACAAATTTAAATTTGGTTATATTTTTTACTAAGCTTTAGATTTATGATATTTTGAGATAATAAAATGTTGCTTAGTTAATATGATAATACATGATTGTTTATTATGAACTGGTTTATGTATGTATTTACATTTTTAGAATATTAATGTATTGACTTAGTTATATATTATTGCTTTGATTATCATCTAATAAGATCTAATTATCTATGTGTTTTGAGGTAGATGCATGAGAATTCATCCCTTGAACGTGCTAGAGGGAGAGCATCATCAAAGAGGATGATGTATATGGGGACATTAAAGGTATATGGAGAAATTGATTGGTACCCTACACACACCACAAAAACTAGCACTTTGTAATTGCATAATGAATGGTTAGCATAACATGTTTAGTGATAGACACATCTAAAATTGCCTTCTCATAATTAGTTTAACTAAATTTTAATTGGAACTTATTTTGTGTGTTTTCTTGTTGATTGTATTCACCCATTAGTGTTTTGAAATTTATGCAATAATAATAAGTCAGAATTTATTGATTTATGGGTTTATTGATAAATCAAGTACTCTTGCTTTTGCACTAAGTCAAGTTAGGAAAAATAAAATAAAATAAAGCCAGTTTTTAATAAGTCTCATGATTTTAAAAAAAGAGAGATAAAATCAAGATAGTAATAAAATAATGAAAAGTCATTATTTTAAAATAAAATAATAAATAAAGTTAAAAAAATAGTTAAAATATAATAAATAAATAAAGTGATATTAAATGGGGAATAATGGAATAAGCATAATGGGTAAAATTGGTAGACAAAATTTAATGGTTACAACACCCATGATAGAAAAAGAATTAAATATATATTTAATAAAAACAAAAACAAAAACAAAAACATGGAAAAGAATTGGCATTTATTTCCTATTTAAGATAAGAAATGGAAGAGGATTCTTAAAAAATTAAGCAAGGGATATACGATGCAACAAAGGAGAAGTAGAGATAGTATTCCAAAAAACTCAAGAGGTATGAAATGTTTTAAATTGTTATCAAGGAGTGAAAGATTTTTATACTTTCTATCCATTGTGTAATAAATCTCTACTTTTGTTTAGGCTACTATTTTAAAATACTTTAGTGTTGATTTAAGAAACCAGGTTAAAAAAAATATCGATCTATATTGCTCTTTCCAAACTATTAATTAAAACAAGCTTATATTATATTAAAGTCTACTAAATATACCAATTTTTGGTAGTAGACAACATCCTTTTTCATATATTTAATTTTATAGAATATTTATTATCTAAGGCATCGACTTAATGTATTTAGATAGATAAGAGATCACTAGATATTATGTTCTTTTCATCCTACTTATATACCTGTTAAGATGC
This sequence comes from Torreya grandis, assembly GCA_037957365.1. Taxonomy (NCBI): domain Eukaryota; kingdom Viridiplantae; phylum Streptophyta; class Pinopsida; order Cupressales; family Taxaceae; genus Torreya; species Torreya grandis. The sequence goes on along the minus strand of JARHVA010003857.1, from coordinate 230,186 downwards.
TAAAATGGCTGGGTGTCGACCTATATAACTGGCTATTATCTTTTGCTAATTTTTTTTATTTTCTCTTGCATGGTGTTTCCCAACCTTTTATTATCCATCCATCTAAATATAATTTCATTTATGATGGTATATCTATTGATATAGGCATCTCTATATTTGTCTACCTCTAGCCATGTAAATGGCATATCAATTATCTAGTTTTTCTATTCTACATGGGCGTCATACTATGTTTTATTTTCCAACCATAATAATGAAATCACATTAAAAAGAATCCTTTATTTATATTTGGGCATAATATAAATAATAATAAATTGGCTTCTTATTTTTGTGAAGAACTAAAATTAACCATTAAAGGCATCACCCAATTTAAACTTTTCTAGCCACATAGATGGCGTCACTTTTTAGCTGATCTTTTTATTATAGCTTGGCATCATTTTTTTCCTTTCTAGCATACTGATCATCTTACATAATTATTATTATATTTATATTTTTTTATTAATGCTATTTATTTTCTATATGGTTTAAAGGCATCTCCCTTTTCCTTATAGCTAGGATTTGAAAACAATACATCCTTTTGTAATTATCCTTATCTATATTGCAGATCACTTGTCTAATAATATAAACAAATAATTTTTCAATAAATTTGAATTTTCTATATTAATGTTTTTATTCTCTACACTATAACAAACTAGTAATGTATAGATTTAGCAGTTGGTTTGGTTATAGCTAATGAAAACTTAACATATCTATTAATATAGACCATAGATTAGGCCGAATATATAGGATAGTTCATTAATTATCCTTGTAATTATATATGATAGGAGTATTATTTTTAAGTCTTACTTGATATATATACTGTGGTTGTTATATAAATGTGGTAAAGTGGTAATTATCCATGTTAGGTGATAATTACATGTGATAAATGAGTATATTAATGGTAAATTCTATAGGTTTGTTATTATTTATTAATTTAATGTATTTAGTGATGGATATAGTTCAACTAAATTTTAGTAAGGCTAATAAAACATAGAGCATTTTTAATTACATATAGCGTGTTATGGTATATGTTAATATGAAAAAATTGAGACTAGTTTTTCAAACCACATAATAATTTGACTAGTTAATATATCAAGTTAATCCTATATATAATACATTCCAATACCAAGTAGGGTGGATATAGGTCTATAAGAATTAAAATGATTCAAATATCCAATCGGTCATAAAGATGGGGAGATTTATTACCTGGTAGTTTGATTAATTATGGGAATGCAATTCTAATTAACGTGGGTTATTAATATTTTGGGTAATATTAAATCAATAAGATTGAATTAAGAACACATATACATTATGGATGAGCATTAATAGAATTAAAATAATTGCTTAGTGAGTGTTTGTTTATGAACCCCTAAATTTTATACCAATGCTAGACTAACATTTTATGATTTTGAGAAAAATAAAGTTCTAGATTTACTAGCTATTGTTTACAATAGGTGTTATCCATGTATTTATAACTATTTAATTTGTTGGTTTCTATGCTTAGTAACATTAAAGCATGGTTTAGAAATTACATAGCTTTATAATACCTACATGTGGTACACATTAGGATGTACAAGTGCTCATATATAGGGATTATACTTGTAGTTCATTAGATGAATTGAAAAATTTATTAAGTTATATAAGAATCAGGAAACTATAATCCCTTGGATAGTCTCTTAATAACAATTGAATCATTAGTATGAAAATTCATAACAGGTATATGATTTATCTGGCTCACTATTAGTAATGTGGATGACTATTAGTCAAATGTATTCAGTATGGGATACTTGTGTGAATTAAATACTATGATTGTGTTAAATATATATTAAATAATGGTGTATTAGATGCATGGTTTTATGTTAAAATACCTTGGTATGTTTGTATGTAGAATATACTCGAGTGGTATAGTACTTTACCATTTGGTTGTTATTATCTACATGGACTAGTTAAGTCTTGAAATTCATAAGTTTGATTTATGTATTGTTATATACTTAAGAACCTATGATAGTATGGGATATCATAGGTTACTATAGTATAAAAGTATGTTGTACTTGGATGGTACTTACTATATTTATTATACTTAACTGATATCTACACTTGATTGTTTATTCTATACATACTAGTTATGATTATGGATAACATGAGATGTACAGTTGGTAAGACTTGTGTATGCATGCAAAATTTTAGTAAATGTTATGTTGGTATGTTAATGTGTTCTGTGGTAAAGATGAATTGATTTGTTACATATGGTTACTTGTTTAATGCTTATGTTTCCATGTATATGAGACTTCTTCATATGATTACTTGTGGAAAATTGGTAGTTGAGTCTTAGAACACTAGAATGTGGTAATATGGGTTATCATAAGGTGTCTATAAATGGAAATCAATTATATTATTTGAAATGTACAATTAAATTGTATGTTTACCTAGGTGGTATATTAGTAATCATTATTTCTAGTATGGGATAGAAGATAATGAAAGATTCATGCATATATTAGACAAACTTAATGTAAGCTATTATTACTCCTATGTATGGAATATCGAAGCAGGATGTAAGTTGATTAATCTTGTGGTTGAATTTATATTTGACCAATCTACATTGCTAATGTGGAGTAAGGAATGAGACATACTTCATTAGCTTACTATTATTATAATGTTAGATGAAGGCAGTCCTATCAAGTGGTGTGCATAAAATTAATAGATCTATAGAGCACTTTTATATTACTATTTATAAAACTTTGGCCCAAAGTATGTTTATTAAGACATTATAATTTTATGAATATGGTTTATATGTATGTGTGATATCTTGTAATAGATTGAGTTTTATATGATACACTACATGTTTAGTTAGTTAGAAATCATACAACACATGGGTACTAGCTTGTCTCTCTAGATTCCCACACCATCACTATCTACTAATATGTGAAGGGAAGGCCATATCTTGATGGGATTAGTGTAGGGTATTTTTGGTCCATGGTTGGTGTGGAAAAGTGCTCAGATGATGCTCTCCCTCCCCATAAAAGTACTACTTATCAAGATGAACACTTGAGATTGCCACATATTCTGAAGAGTCTAGGGAACTCATGCTCTAGGGAACTAGGTATCTAATTTATGTACATTGTATTATATTTAATATTATTATTGAGTATTATCATGGATAATTATAACTACTTATTATTGTATACTAACAATAGTGATTGTATATTTTTACTAACCATGATTGAGTCAATGCATTACTTTATATATCCATTTTATGAAGCATTAACATGACATTAGAGGTCTATGATATAAGATGTAATGTATACTTATTTTTATCACATGAGTATTATATGTGATCTCTGTTAGACTCTTAGGATATATTTTACTTGTATATATGTGTTTTGTTTATAAAAAATTCACATATTTCTATATCTAACCCAACAGGGTTGTTACATGATATCAAGTTGTACTTTTTATATAGATAGCTCCTTATCAATTTGCCTTTCATCCCCTAGGTCACTTAAAACCTTCAATGCAATTTCATCATCATACTCATCATCCTTGATGCTCTCAAATAATGGAATAGGATTATGAAATAACACATTATTAGTCATCATGAATGATTTATCTTGATGCCTAACTCCATCTGGGCATGCTCCAAATGGTAAATTTGGGAACTCAGTCTCATATCTTGGATTTTATATTGTTTGATGTTCTTCTAAAATAAATGTCATGTAATTAATAATAGCATAAAAATAATCCTAATTAATAATACAAGGGAAAATAACCTATTAGTTATAAATTGAATTAAAAAAATTATGTGCATTAAATTAAATAATAGGGTTTTCATTAATCACTAGGAGGTTGGCTTAATCACAAGGTTGAGATAATGCTTGATTATAGTCCACAAATTGGCCTATGGGTATATTATCTTAGATGCAAGCTTAAGGCAATACCTCACTTTATGGAACATGATGACTCATGAGCTAGCTTATAAATATGCATCTCAAATGACTACATGGGTAAACCCATGGTTGTCCTAATTGATAGGGAGGTTGAGAGCCATAGATGTGGTATTGATTGTTTCTCTATTGTGGAATATTATTGATAGGTCAAAGCTAATGATGAGAGGGATGTTGGGGTTATTTGAATGAACTTATAAGTTAGAGGATCCAACACATTTAGATAAATTTATATAGCTATGTCCTCTATTTACAAGAAAGGGTCATTCAACCATCCATACAATTAATGGAATCAAGGGTTGAATGCACTAGTTCACTCATTAACCTCTTTACAGGATGTGGAAAATTTATAAAAAAAGATAGAAGGGTCAATGGGAATACTAAAATGGTTGAGAAATATATTTTCAAAGATATCCAAAGTGATGATGCACCTTTATAGTAGACCAAGGTACCAAGAGTAAGTTATCTGATCTAGTGAATAAGGGAATAAGAGATAATACACATCCTTAAGTTAAATCTATGTTCTAATGATGGCTTATTTAAAATCATGAATGTGCTCTTCAATAGTCTTGATTCCATCATGGATATACTTTGGACAAAATTTATTAGGGTCCTTAGGTAAGTCATGGGAAGGACTTGGAATGTCTATAGGGAAGATATGTCTTCCTATACAAGCTAAGGCAATTGGAATACTAGGAAAACTCCTAAAAATAAGGGAAAAATTAAAAAAAAATTAGGTCAGGCCCTCCTTATAGTGCCAACATGTTGATGCATGTTTTGGCACACCAATAATAGTAAGTCCAGAGACACATGGACTGCTCCCAAACCACTCATGAAAGGAGATCTGCAAGACCTTCCCAAGGTATTTTATACTAGGTCTTGGTATACTAATATTCACTCAATGGCTTGTTGTGACCATTCCAATTTAAGGGGCCTATGTTGGTGTTGCAGTATTTTATAAAAAATCCTAAGCATTTTAAATATGGGGTTTGTTTCCTAGGGAAATTATCATATACCTTTAACATGAGAATACACTATTGATTTAAGCATGCTCATTGCTTATATAGATTCAAAAATGCATAAAAAATAATAAATAAGAGCATGCAATCAAGATAAAAGTGTAACTATAGATTCTAACTCAAAAATTGATCTACCTACTCTAATTAAGAGATAAAAAAGGACAAAATAGGGAAGGGCAAGGAGAAAGACAAGATGAGCCTACATTTTAATGAAACTAGATCTGTTCTTATAGATTAGACTAGCCCTTAGAATAAACCACTCTTTTTAAGGCCAATATAGCATAACCATGGGCAAATAATGGTGTAGGAGTCTAAGGGAAATTAATAATGTGTTGTAGTTAAATTTGGTCATCCAAATTTCACTACCCCTTTTTTTATATTTTCCTATTATGTTTCCTTTTATCATGTTTTTTGTAATGTTTCATGAGACCACAGAGCCCAATAGACAAGAAAAAATTTTCAACTAGCCCACATGGAGTACGTTACAAATTTGATATGGTGGGATTGATGGGAAATTAATTGAATTGATTATGTTATTAATTATCTTATAATTCATTAATATTATTTTAAGTCATTAAATGACTATACATTTTTAGTCATTTGATAAATTAATTCCCTTTAGAATTAATATTATTGTGTAAAATGTAAAATTAAAAAATTCATTTAATAATGTGAATTTACCCAAATAAAAAAAGAAAATCAAGAATGGGAAAATAAATTAGTTTTAAACATCCAAAGGAAAAGATGGTATAAAAAGGAAAAATATGGATTTTATATAGTTTCTTTTTCTCTTTCTCAATCTCTTAGAGAGAACAAGCTGCAACTTTGTGTAGAGCCATGTTATTTCAAAATTGGTGCAATGAAATTCAAACAAGTGGGTGAAACTCTTTTGGGGTGTTTGTAGGTTTTAATTACCTTTGTTTATGAATTTAGATTTCATATTTGTGAACAAGAACTCATTTAAAATTATGTATTTATTTGATTTCATTCAACCAATGGCATTTTCCAAACTTTGTGCTGATATGCCCCATTTATGATCTTCCTTGATGTCCATGAGTTTCTATGTGTTTGATCTTAATGGAACTTCATACCAAGTGCGTAAATTAGGGTTTATGACGAGACTTTGTGAATCCAAGCATGCCTTTTTTTACCCAAACCCCTATTTTTTCTATGTTATTTTTTATGTGAGAGGAAGGAATTCTATTTCTATTATTTTATCTTGAGGTTTCCCAATAGTTCTCTTCTTTTATCCCACTGTGGGTTTATTCCATTTTATGTTTTTGTTTTATATTTTGTTTCATTTTGTGATTTTGGGTAAAAATTAAAAAAAAACTCTAAAATATTCATATCCAATTAGGGAACTACCCCTCTCAATTGTAGAGGATAATCACCATTCTCTACGGTGATATATCCAACTATTGGTGAATTGGTGTCACTTCACATTGGGTGAGTCATAAACCAATAAATACCAGAAGTACCCATTTTTCCACCAATAGTCATTGGAAAATCTAATGGGGATATAAAAGGTGCATTTTTATTCCTAAAATTTGAAGGAAATCTTCCCCTTGAAAGAGAAGATTGACAATTCCATTGAAAAGAGGCCTATAAATGATGGAACACAACTTATGATTCTAATTTTATTATTTTTTATTATCAACCATGGTCTAATTTAGTTTTAAGTATGAAAAAATTTTAGACAAAAAAGAGTATGAATAATTGGGAAACATTAGGTGGCAAAAGGAATAAAAAATAAAAGAGACTAATGTTATAAATAAGATTGAATTAGGGGTTGATTGGGTCTATGTAAGTGATGATACAAAAAATAATGTATTTATCTTCATACCAAATTTCAAATAAAAAATAATTTGGAAAGTGGTTTATGATAATAAAAGAGTGTAATAATTGAAATATTTATATATAGATGTACAAATAAATAAATAAAAAATTTCCCATGCTAAAATTTAGTTCAAGCGGAAGAATACATGAAAAAAGAAAATTCAGCCACCTTTCAAGAGCATGAGGTGAGTCACGAAAGTGGTGGAATTCATATCAATGAAGATAAAGTATCCAATGAGGTTGAACATAGGATCATAATATATTTTGAATAGAAAACAAGAATAAATTTACAAGAAATTTTCAACCATTTGGAGTGCTAAGAGGTTTTAGGCCCAAGCCCACATGTGGAGGTGCCTCTTAGAGATTCAATATCCACTCATGGTTGAAGAATCACAAGAATAACCAAAAGATAAAGGTGTTAGAGGCATGTCTCAAATTTTTCATATTTCAAGTTTTGAAACATTGAAAATCCCTCTCACTCATGATCAAAATGTAAGTAATATTTATATTCTAATTGTGTAAGATCAAGTGTTTATCTTTCCCCCCATACCTCATGTCCTTCCCATTGATGTAATGAAAAATATACTACTGATATTAATTTTATCCTTGCATTTTATGTCCTAATATTTTAAAATTTTGGCCCACAAACGATCATAATTTGCCCAATCGATAAATGGATTTGTTTAGCCTTGTTTTATTTTATGTCCCTTTGTAAATAGTTTCTCTTTATGCTTATATTGGATTGTGTTATTTTCCCATTCTATTTTTCTATTGTGTGTGTGTTTAATAAAACACAACTTGTTTATTATGGTGTTTTCCCCTTTTTGCCATGTTTGTTTTGAGCCTATAAGGTGTTTTGGTAGTCATGCTCCTTTTTGGTGATACTATTGTTTTAAGTGAAGGTTTTTGGAAATAATATTTCATATTTAAAATTATTTTAGAAATATAGTTTTGGTGTTTTGTTGGTTGTGTCCTTGCAAATAAATCATTTATTTCATAACTTAATGGGAAATTATTGAGGTAAAAGAGAACAAATTATACCTTTTATTTGATCCAATTTTCAAAATAGTGGTTGATGAAGTCATTTTCCCAGGTGCACTCTACTTCAATCATATGGTCAATCTATTTTATAGGCTTTCAAATATCACGATGAAGAGTATGGAGCTATGTTTTAATTTCTAGTCATAATTTATGGTTCAAAATACACCACTATGGACAAAATTTTAAGTCTGTTGATACACACTACCCAAAAAGTACCAAAGCTTGTAGAGGGAAGGTCTCACCAAATTATACCTTTATTTTTATCATTCCTTAGTTACTATAATAATGATATTACAAGTGTTAAACACTATGATGAGGACAAATTTAAGGGTAAGGAGTGGGAAAAAATTCTCAAAGAATGTTTGATGTTGATCTAAAACATGAGAAACTCAATATCATTCTTTAAATGTCATTATTCTAAAGGAAATCCCAACCAACAAGTTGTTAGAGAAAAATGATCTTGATTATCTCCTTATGATTTTGGGGATAATAGTTTGTTTAAGGTTAGCATAGATAAAAGGTAAAATACTTTTTAACCTATAGAGTATCAATTTGGACAACTACACACCGCACAACAAGAAGAGTGACTAGTGTACAAGCCTTTTATAACAAAGTCTCCATTCAAGTAGGTTTAGATAGATTAATGCATTTATCTAATAGTACACTATCCCATGAAATCTAAAGTATATTTCATGTATAATACATGTGTGACAATGATGGATTACACATAACCTACTATATAGTTTATTCTACCTTGGGAAATGACATCATCCATAAGTGGTGACTTGGAAACTCATATGTTGAACTGTGCTTAGAGAGATCATGAGATAAAACCTTTGTGCATGGTGTTCACTTCTAAATTCCATATACCTCAATACTTTATGACATAGGACCTTAATACTTTCATATTAAGGCTTAAACTACATGTACTGGAGGTAGATCAATGAATCATCACACTCAAGCCTTAAAGGGACTATTACGACTTGGTGGGTATTACAAAAAAATCCAAAAAATCATTGGGAGTAAGCATGAATTTTTTTACATGCAAGATTCTAGCTACTAGCTACTATGAATTTAGAGTGGATTTTATTTGAAATAAGTTCAATTACTTGAGTTACACATTCATCAATGTATGGATAATGGATTACTTAAGGAATGGAGTCAAGGTATCAGGTACACATTTTTAGTCATGTTAGAAACTCTATAAACAACCTCATATATGCACCAAGAATATAGGAGAGAGATAAAGAATTGGGTACAAGTGTAGTAAGATTTAATTCAAACTTTTATGTTTGAAGATGATAATCTAGTTGTGCATAATTCTTTACAGAAAATCAAAATATTTTTATTTCATGGACAAGTCAAATACTTAGTCACTATAGCTAAATCATCATCTTAGTAGGGATTTGTACATGATTTGAATTGGCACTTTAAAATTATAATGCCAATAAAAAATAAGAAGCTCTTGTTAATACATGCAATAGAATAATCTAGGAATTGACAAAGTCTAATGATAGTGATGGAGATTTGGAATTAGAAGGTTTTTTAAAACTATAATGGGAAGTTGAAGCAAAACTAGTTCAAAGTGTAGATCAAGTTGAAAAATAAAGACTATGCAACATAAACATCCCACAATGTAAAGGCAAGTGCTTTCTATAGGATGTCTACCTAGTTGATCAAGAAATGTATACCAAGAGCCCATAAAAAAATATTACATAAAAATTAAAATAGAGTTGGCTTTTAAACTTGGAATTGTGGGAGACTATTAGGGGGAAAAAAATTCTAGAGGCCTTATATCTGCTAAGGGATTATCAAGATGTGTTCCCAACCAAATTCTTATAAGCAAAAGGTGTAGATCCATCTTTGGGAGAGATGTATATGGAATTGAAAGAGTGCATGCAGCCTATTAAAAACATCCCTATAGGATCAAACCTAATATGAAACTCAAAGTAAAGGCTAAATTAGATCAAATGAAAGAAGTTAAAATCATTTATCTAGTTGAAAAAGTAGAAGGGATGAGTACCTATCATTATGTAACCAAAGAAAATAGGGGATATTTGGGTGTGTGGGGACTACCACACATTAAATGATGCCTATTTCAATGACCCATTCCCAATACTATTCATAGATGAAGTCATAAAATATGTCATATGGAATGAAGTGTATTCATTCAAATATGGCTTTAGTGGGTACCATTAGTTTTCCATTGCAAAGGAGGACCAAGCTATGACTACCTTCACAACTAAATGGGGATCATTCACATATAAGGTAATGATTTTTGGATTAAAGAATGCACCCAAAATATTTTATAAGGTTATAGTAAATAAATTCAAAGACTTCATTCATGATTTTATGGAAGTCTATTTAGATGCTTAGGTTTTTTTTATCTATGTTTAAAGAACATTTTTCAAAATTGTGATTAATGCTCAAATGGTGTCACATTTTACACATTGATTCAAATTTAAAGAAGTGTCTATTATTTACACCCTTTGGTGTTTTGGTATGCTATGTAGTATGTAACAATGGTATTTTGGTTGATCTAACTAAGATTGTTGTAATAGTAGGGATGTCACCTCCAACAAATTCTATACAAGTGCACACATTTCTCGGTCATACATGATACTATAGAAAATTTATCAAAAGATACAAAACCATATTAATTACAATGTAGAAACTATTGTGAAAAGATACATAGTTTGAATGTATCATAAAATTACAAGTGGCATTCATTGAGCTAAATTAAAGGCTAGTAATAACACCAATTATAGTTTTTCCTGACTAAAAGAAGCCATTATGTGTATGTTTTTGGTACTATAATAACAGTTATTTTAACATAGTCAGGTGAAGGTGGGTTGGATCATCCCATAAATTTTTATAGTAGGAAGTTATCAGCTATAAAAATTCACTATAAAACTATAGAAAGAGAGGCATTGGCCATGATTTTTACATTAGAAATTTTTTGGCTTTACTTGTTGTCTACACAATTTGAGTTCTTTATAGATCATCAAGCATTGTGCTACCTGGTTAGTAAGATAATGTTGGGAGGACACATATCTAGGTGGTATATGTTATTTTAAGAATTTTAATTTTGCATCAATGTCAAGCTAGGATGAGAAAATGTGGGTTCATAGCATCTAAGCAGACTACATAATGGGGAGGATCTAGAAGATTTAGAAGATGAATCCCTCGATGCATACTTATTTAGGGATGCTATAATTCCAAATAATATGGAGGATATTAATAAATTCTTGGAGTAAGTAAATTTACATGTGAACTATTTGGAAAGTGATAAAAATCAATTTTTTACCTAAGTAATACCATATAGTATTATCAATGATTGTTTGTATAAACTATCTAGAGATGATGTGATGTGTAGAGTAAAACTAGAGCATGAATGATGAAAAATTCTTCAGAAAGCTCATCAAGGAATTATAGGATGTCACTTTGTAGGTGAAGAAACTATAATGAAAATATTAAAAAGTGGTCTTTGGTAACCTACATTGTTTTAAGAAACACATAAAGTAACAAGGAATTATAATGCATGCCAATGAGTGGGAAAGACAAATCAATGTGACTAGATGTTGTTAGTTCTAATGCTCATAGAGAAACCATTTGAACAATGGGTAATTGACTTTATTGGGCCTATATCTCATCCTAGTAAGTGAGGTCATGCATGGTATATTATTACTATAACTGATTACTTCACCAAATGGGTGGAAGCATATACAACCCCAAGTTGTTGTATGAAGGACACTGCCAAGTTTTTATATGAAAATATCATCACAAGCTTAAGATATCCTATTAATATTAACAATGATAGAGGAATAAATTTTATAAATAACACGATCATGACTATCATTAAATATTTTATGATATCAAACCATAAAATCATGGCATATCATCTTCAAACAAATGGCTAGGCTAAAACATCAAATAAGGTATTGGAGAAAATTCTAAGAAATATTTATAATGTTCAAAGGATGAATGGGAGTATCACATTCTTGAATTTATTTGGGCATATAGAATAAATTACAAACACTTAGCTAGTTTCACTCCTTTTCATCTTGTTTATGGTCTTGAAGTAGTAATTCCTATGGAATAAATAGTTCTTAACATGCATATTACACTAATTATGAGGTTGGGTGGTCATCACTCTCTAAAATAAAGGTTATTAGACTTTATTAAGATGGAGGATAGTTGATAAAAGTTATTATGGACACACCAGATACACAAGTTAAGTTAGAAGGCATGGCATGATCATAACTTATGATCTAACAAATTTTACCCAGAGCATGTAGTATTACTATATGATGGTAGATTTAGAGCGTTCTTAGGATAACTACACATTATATGGAAATGACCATATGTTATACATGAAATTGTTTTAGGAAAACATACTTATAGGATATGTAAATAGATATAAGCTTAAGCCTTACCACCTTTAATCTCTATCATTCTACTGATAATATGAGTGGGTAATAAGTGCCACCATGTATTTAGGATTTTGTTTAGCATTCTTTATTTTTTGGGTAGGTGTGTTTTGTTTTATTAGGGTAATATGTTTTTGTAGTACAATTTTGGCATCCTAACACATCAAAACCAAAAATAAATAGTTATAGTCATAATGTGTAATTGGATTCTAGAGTAGACTAAGGATGGATGGTTAGAACCAACTACTAGAAGTGCTGAAATAAGTCTGGAAAGGTGGTGGCCACAAGAAAAGTATGATAAAAGGGAAAATATTTATCATTAAAGACCATTAAAGACATGACATTTTAAGAGATTGCATCTTTCTTAAGGTAGATAGAGTGGCAAGTGGATATCTAGAGTCATAAATTAAATAAGAAATATGGAAGGATATAATGTCACATCAAGGAAATGTTGAGATAAATCAAGAGTCTTGATATAAAAAGGGTCATAATCACATCAAGCAAGTATAAAATCATATTAATTTTGGATCATAACTCATGCACACCCAATTAGTTATATCTAAAATAGTTGGTTACATGTAATTAGGTGAAAAAATATATAAAAATAAGCATCTCAATAACACTTAGACATTACACACTCTGGTTAACAAGAAAATGTTGTGGTCTACCTTGAAAACACCTCACTACACATAGATTGCATACTAAAATCTAAATTATCAAAGAAAGTGTTCATCCCAAAATACAAAAACAACTATGGATTGATCCCAATTGTTTATCCCTCTGATAGGTGCACATCAAGAAGAGATTTGGATTGGCTTAGGTTTATGATAAACTAAATACAATGACCTAGATCATTTTGATTTTGTCAATCAATTAGAATCTACCTTATTTTCTCCATGAGCATAAAAAGTTGCATAAGCTGAAGCCCTTGTGCTCCCACATCCACTATGAAGTTTAGACACATAGATTTTGATTAAGATCCTTACATTTGGGCTAATCTATGAGGTCATTCTCACTCTTTTAAGTCAATATAATCAAGGAGATATCCATTTATCCTAATTTATTACAATCTAGATCAATTATCAAGCTATAGCAAGAGACACATGCTTCCCCAATCATGGGAAATCCCTCCTCCCATACAAATCTAATGAACCACTGATCCACTCAAACATTCATGATAACTATACAATAAGAGTAGCTAGAGGAATACTGATTGATTTAATAGAGGATGCTTCATTGCACATTTTGGTTGATTGCATCACAAAAAGGTTTTGGTAGACTACTAAATAGGCCAAATAGGCAATGAATGAGGTAATTGATATTACATATCACATGATATGTCTACAATAAGAATTCAATTAGCCTAAGTTATTAGAATCATATCTCACCACCAATATCGATAAGGTACTCACAAGTAAATCAAAATCCTTTTAATATCATTTTTTGGTCTTATTATTGTGTTTTACATAGTGTAAATCTCCACTAGGACTAATCAATATTACTACAAATTGTTGGCCTACCACTAACCTTAAAAACATCACGTGGAATAAAATAGGGTAATGATATGAAAAAATTGGGTGGTTTAAAAATGGTGGATGGATTTCCTAGCTTTGATTAGAATGCAACCAAGAATCCCATAAAATGTCATCCAATATTTGGGATAATATCAATCAATTACAAAGCTACATAATGGCATTCAAGTCAAAGTTCATGAGTTGGCCATGCCAACTATGACTATGATGTTTTTATTCATTATAATGGTATAATTTCAAGATGAATTATGGAGGAAAAAATATTTAACTATGAGGAAGGATCCACCTCTTCAATCTATTCCTCCATAAGGGAAACAACCAACATAAGAGAAACCATAATCACAACACTCAAGTGTAACCATAGGTACTACCAAAATAATTAAAATCCATATACTATAATGAGAAAGGAAAAAGGAAGGAACTTATGTAATGAGACTCACCTCCCCCACCCAAGATTTGGATGTTGTAAATAAAGTCCTAGTTGGATAATATGAAAGTTCTAAGCGTAAAGGCTGAGTGTGACTTGTCAAAAATGGTAGTGGAAGAACAAGAAACATTAAAAAACATGCCCAATGATATTAGTAATCAAGTCTATGACAAGGAATAGGATAAATAAATTTTATTTTGGAAATTATCACACACTTATCATGTTAAAAATTAGGTAAGGTGAAATCTCAAGGTTTATATCACATAAACCCCCTTGAATAATTGTTGACATTGTAGGAAATGAAATAATGTAGTAAAAATTATAAGCTAAGATATTTCACATAGATATAGATAAGGGATATTTGGATATGTAATAACAAGATCAACTAGCCCAAAATATTCTATTTACAACTCTAAAGCTCAAGCCAAAGACTCATATTTCAACAATGCTAGCATAACATGCCAGAGAAAGGACAGTGTCTTTCAAAATATCAATAGAAGAGACTAGTGCATAGGAAACCCAAGATTAATAGAATCAACCAAAGACCAAAGTTATGAAGAGAGTCAAGGATCCCCTGATTCCCCCACCATTATCAAGAAAGAAAACTTTTTTACATAAAGGTAATGTGATAGAATCAACCTCCTCAGAGGAATATAAAACAACCACCTAGCTCGATGTACTAGAGGAAATGAAAGAGATTGTATAAATAATTTTACCTTATCTTGATACATAATAAGAATATACACACAAAAAATAAGATCCATAAGAGTAGTAGAAGAGGGTATAAATGAATAAATGAGGAGAAAAAGAAAGGAAGAAGAAGCTAAACAACACGCAATTGCACAAGAGGTGTAATTCCAACAACACAAAGTTATACAAAAATAACAATAGAACTAACAGGATGAAGAAGAAGAGGTTGTGATAAATTAGGATGAAGAATTAGAGGGTATGCATAATCATTTTGAAGAAGCAAATTCCACTAAAAAATAAGCTATGGAAGCAGAGGCTGTGAAGAAGAAAGTTGAGAAAGAAAAATCCTAGAAGAAATAAGCCAAGGATGTAGGGGATCATAGAAAGAAATATGAATAAGCAAAGGTAAGGAAAAAATAGAAATAATTATACAAGAAATAACAAGGAGTGAAAGCTATGCATTGATATAGAGACGAGGAAGAATAAAAGTCCAAGGAAGAACAAGCTAAGCAAGTAGCTAATGAATAAGTAATTTGAGAGAAAGCCAAGGCTGAGGCTAAGGACAAAGTTAAGGCTGATGTAGATGATAAATAAAAAGCCTAAGTTAATTTTAATGATCAAGATAAGGCACAAGCCAAAGCTCAAGCTGAGGTAGATGCTAAAATTAAGGTTGAAGATGAAGACAAAATGGAAAAATCCAAGAAGGAAGTAGAATCCACAGTTAACAACATAATCAAGTGAATAAGAGGAGCCCCTAGAGATAAAGCCTTAAATTTTTAGTTAGTGGCTAAGGGATATTCTCACAACATCCACCTAACACACCACTTTCATTCTTCCTTTGGCATGATTCACACTAGCTCTATATACAACTCCTACCACATCCATAGAACTTAACATGACTTCTTTAGAAAAAAATTTGTATGTGTCTTAGCTTCCATTATCAAAGTAGATTGAAGGTGAAGTTGTGTTCCAATAATCAATTACATAGAAGGCATAAAACTTAGAATAGGAAGTGTCAAGGCTATGGGATGATAATTTAGACTTGACTAATCAATGAGCAAATGTATGACAACTGATAGATTATAATTTCCCCTGTTAGTTATGAAAGTGATAGGTGATCATGTAATTTCCATAGATAAAAAACTCACAACCCTATTAGTGTAAATTTCTAAGGATTGGTTGGCTATATAACACCTTTAAACAATGTGCACATAGGAACATGCCTTAAGGATGGAGATAGAGGAAAATTTTGAGCTACTAGAATAATATGATTGGGTTTTTGAGACTGCTGCACAATAGGCCTAATAGATAAGCCAAGGAATTCTCAATTAGTGGTAACATCTCAATCAATATTTAGATATTTTGAAACCTAAGTTCACATCTGTTAAGGTGTGGAGCCTAAAAGCTTCACCAAAGGAGCAGATTTGATAGTTACAGGTTTACACAGTCACTGGCATCGGTCAAGAGCGATCGACATCAATTAGGAGTAGTTCAGAAGACATCGGCGTCGGTAGGGATCGGCCGATGTTGGTCATAGGCAAACAGGCAGGAATCGATCTGAGTTACCTGTGCATCTAGAAACCTATTTTTGTGTACAGAACTGAGTGTTTGCATGATAGATTTAAGTGATAGTCTTAAGTCTGCATCTCTATCTTTAGTAAGACTATTTTAGAGCCCTTGTTTAAGAGGCATAACTGTTGGTTGTAAATGCATGCTCAAGTTTCCTAATTATTATATAATAGGATAGATCTTCTCAGCTTATTGTAGTGTATTGTAGAATGTTGAAGAACAGTACATAATTATATATGTGAATCATTCCAGGTTGTTGGAGTTGATTGTACTTGAGAGAGAGAGCTCTTGAGGGAAAGAGATCTAGAGAGAGATCTGTACATCTGAGAGAGGTGTGGAAGAAAAAAAGTTTCTTCAATTGTATTCCTTCTGTAAAGAGTTTAATACAAGTTTTCAGGGTGGTTTCTTGTATCTCTTGTTCTTTGCTATTTATCATTCTAGTTACTTATCATTTTGATTTAATTTCACGTTTATTGCTTTCATAAGTGTAATCAAATTATTGGTTGATCCCCAACAAGTGGTATCAGAGCTTTGGTTGTAGGTTCAGAGCTTGATATCCAACAAGTGGTATCAGAGCTCAGGTTCACTAACAGGTGGTTTAGATCTATGTAGTGTGTATTGATTATAGGTTATTCACAGGGATTTCTGTAGGGATTTCTATTTGAGTGGGAGAAGCAATGGCAGAAGAAAGTAAACTGAGAATGGAGAAGTTTAATGGCAAAAATTATCAACATTGGAGAATTTAGATAGAGGATTATCTATATCAGAAAGATCTATACTTACCATTAGGTGGGATTGCAAAGAAGCCCATAGACATGGATGATGAAGAATGGGAATTTCTTGATAGAAAGGCTCTGGGGTCTATAAGACTGAGTCTGGCATCTACTATGATATCTAATTTATCACAGGCAAAAACAACAGTAGAGTTGATGACTACTTTAGGAAATTTATATGAAAAACCCTCAGCTTCTAATAAGGTATATCTTATGAAGCGTTATTTAATTTGCGTATGCAGGAAGGTGGATCTATATCTAATCATCTAAATGATTTCTATGGAATTGTAAATCAGTTAAGTTCAGTCAAAATTGTGTTTGATGATGAAATTAAAGCTCTTTTAATATTATGTTCTTTGCTCGAAAGCTGGCATAGCTTAGTAATAGCAGTTAGTAATACTGCATCTGCTTCAACTATTTTAAAAGTAGAGGATGTTGTTAGTGTGATATTGAATGAGGAAATTTGCAAGAAAAACACAGAGGAAACATCAGGGAATGCTTTAAGTTTTGAGAGTAGGGGAAGGCAGAAAGAGAAGAGCAAGAAAGGGAGATCAAGATCTAAGTCTAAGGTGAGAGGTAGATCCAAATCTAAAAATGGTAGGAAGCCACAATGCTAGAACTGTGGAAAGATTGGGCACATAAGCAGAGATTGCTAGTCAAAGTCTAAGGAGGACAATCAACATGAAGGAAAAGAAGAAGCAAAGGTTGCAGGTATTGCACAAGATCCTTTAATATTCTCTTTGCATAATAATATAGAATCTTGGGTGTTAGATTCTGGTGCATCTTTTCATGCTACCCCTAATAGAGAATATTTTAGTGATTATGTCCATGGAGATTTTGGAATAGTGTATTTAGGGGATGATGAGCCTTGTAAAATTATTGGCAAAGAAAAAGTGCAGCTGAAAATGCAGAATGGCAACACATGGGTGTTGAGAGATGTTATGCATGTTCCCAGCTTGAAGAGGAATTTGATTTCTTTAGGAAAGTTAGGGGATGAGGGTTGTACAGTAACTCTCACAGCTGAATCTTGGAAGGTGACCAAGGGTGCACTTGTAATGGCCAGAGGTAAGAGAGTAGGTACTCTCTATTTATGTAATTATGTTACTAATAATTCTCCTTCTGTATTATCTACTTCAGATGTGGATGCAAAATTGTGGCACTCAAGGCTTGGCCACATGAGTGAGAAGGGAATGTCAATTCTTAAGTCAAAAGGTAAGCTTTCAGATTTGAAAAGCATAGATCTAGATTTTTGTGAGCACTGTGTTTTTGGGAAACAGAAGAGAGTAAGTTTTCTCAAGACTAGATCAATAAAGAAGAAGCATAAGTTGCAGCTTGTTCACACAGACGTGTGGGGACCGGCTCAAGTTGCTTCTATTGGAGGATCACAGTACTATGTTTCATTCATAGATGATGCTACAAGAAAGGTATGGATCTATTGTATTAAGAAGAAATCTGATGTATTTGAGACTTTTAAGATTTGGAAAGCTATGGTTGAGAATGAAACAGGTAGAAGATTGAAGTGCCTGAGATTTGACAATGGTGGTGAGTTTTGTAGCTATAAATTCAACTGGTATTGTTATATGCATGGAATCCATAGGCAAAGGATGGTTCCAAGGACACCTCAACAAAATGGAGTTACTAAAAGGATGAACAAAATAATCATGGAGCGTGTAAGGTGTATGAGATTACATGCTGGTTTGCCCTTAGAGTTTTGGGCAGAAGCTATTGACACTGCAGTATACCTGATTAACAAAGGACCCTCTATAGCTCTAGATGGTGGAATTCTAGAAGAGGAATGGACAAGTAAAAGGGTAGATCTCTCATTTCTCAAAGTTTTTGGTTGTGAAGCCTTTGTGCATGTTGATAAGGAAAATAGAAAGAAGCTAGATGCTAAGTCTATGAGGTGCACATTTATTGGTTATGGCTCTGATGATTTTGGTTTCAGATTTTGGAATCTAGGAACTAACAAGATAATTAGGAGCCGTGATGTTGTTTTCAATGAAAAAGTGATGTATAGTGATCAGCTGAGGAAGCTGAATCAATTTGAGCAGAGAAATGGAGAATTGGACGAGGTGACGGTCCAAAATGAGCTCAAGGGAAAAATTAATCACAGAAAGGAAAACACAGAGACTGATGTCGACCAAGTAGGAATTGGCATTGGTAGAATAGAAACCGATGTTGATTAAACAATGATTAATGTTGGCAAGATAGAAACTGATGTCGGTCAGGCAAAATTGACATCGGCCAATTACAGGCCTAGAGGTGACCGAGGTCAGTCACTGTCAGAGAATTTGGGCAGACAGCATGTTGTGGATGAGTCTCAGATGCCCATCAAGAGGTCAGAAAGGGTAAGTAAACCTCCAATTCAATATTCCCCTTCATTATTCTATTTATTGCTAACTGATGGTGGAGAACCAGAGAGTTTTCAAGAAGTAATACAAGTAGAATCTAAGAATCAGTGGGAGCGTAGCATGGTTGAGGAAATGGAGTCCTTGAAAGAGAACCAAACATGGGATTTGGTTGAGTTGCCAGCTAGTAAGAGGACACTGAAGAACAGATGGACCTACATGTTAAAGGAAGGTGAGAATGGACAGATGAGATATAAGGCCAGGTTGGTAGTGAAAGGATTTGCATAAAAGCCAGGTATTGATTTTGGTGAGATTTTTTCTCTTGTTGTTAAAAAAACTTTTATACAGACTGTATTGTCTTTAGTTGCTATTGAGGATTTGCATCTTGAGAAACTTGATGTTAAGACAACATTTCTTCATGGAGATTTGGATGAGGAAATATATATGGAACAGCTGGGAGTATTTGAGGTCAAAGGTAAGGAGAAGTTAGTGTGCAGATTGAAGAAAAGCTTGTATGGCCTCAAGTAAGCTCCTAGAGAGCGATATTTGAGATTTGACAGGTTTATGACTGAGCATGGCTATAGTAGGTGTCAATTTGACCATTGTGTACATTTTAAGAGATTGAATAATGGTAGATATATTATTTTGTTGTTGTATGTAGATGATATGCTAGTTGCAGGATCACACATACAGGATATCTCTGAGCTTAAGGTGAAATTAGCTCACACATTTGCCATGTAGGATTTGGGAGAATCAAATAAAATCCTTGGCATGAGCATTAAGAGAGACAGGAAAAATCACAGGTTGATTTTGTCTCAAGAGGATTATGTGAACAAGGTGTTGAAACAGTTCAATATGCAGGATGCAAAACCGGTATGCACACCTTTGGTTGGACATTTTAAGTTGAGTAAAGAACAATGTCCTAATTCATATGATGAGGTAGAGTACATGAAGAAAGTTCCATATTCTTCCATAGTAGGGAGTTTAATGTATGCAATGGTTTTTACTAGACCGGATATTGCCCAAGTAGTGGGAGTTGTAAGTAAGTATATGACCAATCCAGGAAAGGAACACTGGAAAGCAGTTTAGTGGATCCTTAGATATCTGAGATGAACCAATAGTAGGCATTTGTGTTATGGAGATTCAGATAATTCTCTACATGGTTATGTAGATTCAGATATGGTAGGTGATTTGGATGGCAGAAGGAGCACCATAGGATATGTTTTCACTGTTGGTGGAATGACGGTTAGCTAGATATCAAAGTTACAAAAGGTTGTTGCATTGTCAACTACAGAAGCAGAGTATATTGCAGTCACAAAGGCTAGAAAAGAGATGATATGGATGACACGGTTCATGGAAGAGCTTGGAAAGGAGAAAGAGAGTTGTAGATTATATAGTGATAGTCAGAGTGCAATTCATTTGGCTAAGAATTTAGCCTTTCATTCAAGAACAAATCATATACAGCTTAGGTACCACTTCATAAGACAGGTATTGGAGGATGGTGAGTTGAAGCTAGAGAAGATCCATACAGATAAGAATCCTACTGATATGTTAACCAAGCTGGTTACAAAGGAGAAGTTGAATCTTCATTCAACTTTTGTTGGTCTTCATGATTGAGTTGAAGATGGAGGAGCTAGAAGATGTTGCTGTACAGGTACTGGTGTAGCTGTTTATCTCCAAGTGGGAGATTGTTAAGGTGTGGAGCCTAAAAGATTCACCAAAAGAGTAGATTTGATAGTTTCAGGTTTACATAGTCACCAGCATCATTCAAGAGCGATCGACGTCGGTCAGGAGCAGTTTAGAAGATGCCGGTGTCGATAGGGATTGGCCGACGTTGGTCACAGGCAAGCAGGCAGGAACTGATGTCAATTACCTGTGCATCCAAAAACCTATTTTCGTGGATAGAATTGAGTGTTTGCATGATAGATTTAAGTGATAGTCTTAAGTCTGCATCTGTATCTTTAGTAAGAGTATTTTAGAGCCCTTGTTTAAGATGCATAACTATTGGTTGTAAATGCATGCTCAAGTTTCCTAATTATTATATAATAGGATAGATCTTCTTAGCTTATTATAGTGTATTGTATAATGTTGAAGAACAATATAGAATTGTATATGTGAATCATTCCAGGTTGTTGGAGTTGATTGTACTTGAGAGAGAGAGCTCTTGAGGGAAAGAGATCTAGAGAGATATTTGTACATCTAAGAGAGGTGTGGAAGAAAAGAAGTTTCTTCAATTGTATTCCTTTTTAAAAGAGTTTAATACAAGTTTTTAGGGTGGTTTCTTGTATCTCTTGTTCTTTGCTATTTATCATTCTAGTTACTTATCATTCTAATTTAATTCCACATTTATTGCTTTCATAAGTGTAATCAAATTGTTGGTTGATCCCCAACAACATCAACTGATAAATCCAAATTGATGTTAGATAATTAAATATCTATTTTAGACAAAATGAATACTACACTCAATAAAATGCTAGATTCTAGAAAAAATACTATGCAAAAACTCTAAATATGGCATAATGAGATTATGCTCAACACATTTGTAGGCATTCAAGTTCAAAGGAATATAGATCAATTGAATGAGCTGGTGTTGGATATTCAGATCAAAATTTCAAATTCAAAAACACTAATCTTTATTATAGAAGATGATGATGTGAAAAATTTGATGTTTATCTATACTCCACTACCCATCTTGTTTTCCATGGTACATGAGGTCCTAATAGATTATAAGATGTTGAATCAATATATTTCATAGTTCAATATTTACATTTTTGAACTAGTGGATGTACCTTAATTCATTCCACAATAGAAACTCTAGAGAATGATTTAGAAGAAGAAGGTAAGTATGCAGACTAAATCAGGCACCCAACAACAACAAACTCCTCTAGCACACCCTATACACCTAGAAAATCTAACCATAGTCCAAGAAGAATTAGTAATACATTATCCTCCACCTCAACCACTCTAAAGTACACCACAACCTTCTCATTAAGTATTATGCACTTTAATTTTTCATAGTGCACAATTTAGAAGTGGGGCCAGAATGGTTGAAAAACTATAAATGATGGCTACATGGTTATGCTAGTATGTTAAAAACTTGAAAGGGTAGTAGGCTAGTATGCTACTTAGTTAAAAACTAAAAGGGAGGATAAGTAGTGTGTAATTGGTGAAAGCCAATAAATCACACTTAGAGAAATAACTTCAAATAGTGTTTATGACTCATCCTCTCAGCTGATAAGATTTCAAGGTATGACTATGCCTTAGGAGGAGATAAAAACTTAAGTCTAGGAAAGCGTTGGGTATGGATCAAGGTTAGCAAAACCATGATGTATAATTGTCTGAACACATTTACAAAGTATATCAATTTGTATTTTATATAGAATTTTTGATTTATTTAACCTTTTAAACTTAAAAAATAGTCAAAGAATGCAAAGAGTCTTTCCTTTTGAGTATATCAAAATATTTGATTATAGAATTAGTATATATAACACTCAGATGTAATAAAATATGGTTCAAATATGAGATAGATATTAATAGAATAATCCTAATATGGTTTTTATAATGATAGTTTATCATTATACTATGAGCAGTGATTTCTCTATTTTAATTTAACATCTATTATTCATTTGCATATGGATTTTTCTCTATATTTGTTATTTCTATGATTTTTCCTTTCACAAGTACATATTTTTTCAAGTAATAATATAAAATTATGAAGTATATTACATGTTTATCTTTGTAAGTTATCCCTATAATTAACATGTTTTGGATTATTCCAAGAAACTATTAATAGCCCTACATTAATGGTATTTGTTGTCTCACTCATTTTGGATTCAAATTTGAGCTGGTGGCTTAATATTCAACTTAATTTCCCAACCTAGAGTTAAATTTGAGGCATATGATTACACGTCACATACTAGATTTAGTAAAGGTGGTGCACCATATTATATTGTCTAATAGGGGTCTAGTTTCCCACTTCATCAATGTTTAGAGTGTGGTAGGCACATAACCACCTCATATTTAAAGTATCCCAATTAGATCCCACTTTATGCCACATGTCATGTATCTATTGTTCCTCATGTAAATAGTTAACACCTAGGTATAATCTATCATTTCACTATCATGGTCTTGGGAGGGATGAAATTCTAAATGGGGACACTTGGCATCTTTTGATTATCCATTATAACTCTAATTGTAATTAATTATGACCTTTCTAGGACATTATATCCTCATATACTAATATGTGTGGTTATTCCATGTGTTGTGTTGTGATATGTTAGGCTCTCTTGAGGTTTGACATCTCTATGCCACATGGAATTTCTTCATTATTTTATTCTCTCTTGGGCTCTTAAATCTCTATCAAGTTTGGGATACTGACACATCTAACACAAGGTAGATATCATTGGTTTGATCTAATCATTTATAACCTTTAGATAACATGTAATCCTTTGATTTGATTGGGCTCTCTTAATTTCTAACATGTATATTAGGATCAGGAGAGTGACTATCCCACCTTTAGTTGATGTGTCACTCCCTAGTCAAGTTGGGCTCTCATGGGCTCCAACATCTCTATCAGGTCCAAGATACTAGCCATTCTTATTTGGCATAGGTTAATTGGATATAATAATTACAACTTATAACACTAGGCTAATGGTTCTTCCTCATTGTGTTAGGCTCTCATGGGGTCTAAAATCTCTTTTAGGTGTATGAGACTAACCATTATACCAATAGGCCACATGGAATTTCCTCATTACATCAGGATCTCCTAGGATCTAACATGTCTATTAGGCTAGGTAGACTAACTAATCTAATAAAAATGGCATGTCTTCTTTTCATTTGGCCATGTCCTAGCACCACTAAGAGTAATCTATGCAACATTTACTCATTACACTTTATCTATATGAAAATCCACTAGAATGATTAAGTGAAAGAGAAAATAAGTATGCGTAATTAACTACTCACCAAATAATAGCTAGGCTCCAAAGTTACACATAGGACTCTAGGATATGATAATCTAGGAAGGGATTAAGATTATAAGAATATCTAAGTGAGATAAATCCTATAAAGTTAACACATTAAATATTCAAATAAAGAAATCCTATCTTAACCATGAAGTATTGTTAGGATATGGCATTATTTCTTTCATAATCCTTAGATGAGGATTGAAATTCAAATTAATTGGTCATTACAAATATCACATGCTTAGGAAAACCAAGGTGACAAGAGATTTTAAATACTTAGATCAAGTGAAGCTAACTCAAATGAGATAACAAGTATGGGAACTATGGATCATGTTATTTTTAAAGAGGGGTCCTCCATTTATTAAAAATGGGGAATGTTGGATAGAACATAAAATTGGTAATATTGAGTGATTTAATCACTTCAACCATACTAAAAGAAAACCAACTACTATAATAGATTGTCTCAATATAGTTTGTAATATTCTAACTTGGTGGGTGATGATAGTCCATAAAAGAGTTTTGAAATATGAAACTTATTTGGATTTTGCAATATTAGGTGCACATTACATAAAATATGCACATTAGATATGTTTCATTATAAAATTATGTATAAAATTTGTACCAATGTATATAATTCTAAAATAAATGTGTATTTGAAACATATGACTATGTGCTTTGGCTAATTTGGAATTTTTTCACAAGTGTGGATAACATGCTACCATAACATGCCCTTGTTATATATGGAGAAATATTAAAATTTATATAAGTGCCAATGTGGAGGACATGTTTCCAAAACATGTACCACTAAATCTAGGTGTGCTAAATACTAAATAAGCATGGATAACATACTTCTAAAGCATGACCCCACTAAATTTTAAACTTTTTTCCAAATGTGGAGAACATGCCTCTATGACATGCCCCCACTGATATGCCCACCTTTAAGGTGAGGGAAGATAGGAACTGGTAGTTACCTCAACACAAAAGGAGAAGATAAATTAATAATATGTGAATGGAACCATGTAGCATATATAAAAACATGTCTAAGTGAATGTATCATTGAAGCACATAGAACAATGTGATCACATGAAGGCTTAAGATGCATGATAATGATCATGCCAATGTCTAGATAACAATAGGAAAATATAAATAATAAAAAAGCATACACATAAGATAACTCAAATTCAAGTCAACATATAATAGGCCTAGAAGACCAAAAATCATGGGCATGTTCAATGCCACACAATCGAAAGGACATGACCTAGTCAAATGTTAACAAAAGCAATAATGACATGTTCACAAAACCATAAAACAAGTAATTGCATTTATAAAGTTTAAATTAAACACACATAGGCATGAGGTCCACAAATAAAGGAGCATATTAAAATTATTGAATAAGAAATATAATATAAAGGAAAGATACTCAAGGAAGTGCATAATGTAAATCATAAAAATCTAATATAAACATATCATAGTAGGCCATGGATTAAATGTGTTAGCAAATAATTTCAATTTCATAGCATGTCAAGGATGTTGGAGGTACAATCACTAAGATTGGGGGTTAGTCAATGATGTTATATATTCAATCCAATTACAAAACCTTTAAACCCTTAAATATTCAACATATATAATCATGAAGCATACACACTATTCATAAAAATGAACACAGAAGATAAAACAAGATCAAACAAAAAACACATGATATATGTGGGAAACCTTCTCAAGGGATAAATCCCATTGAACCTTAAAAGATGGAATAAATTCATATAATAACAAGATTAAAATTTTAGACCATCACCAACTAATCAAGGAACACCCATCCCTTATTTTAGTGAGACACCAATCCCACAAGGAGCTACTGCCCCTGTCCAAATGAGCACCCACAACAACTATACCTTTAGCAAGCTTTATCTTTCAAGGAGGAACTAACCCATTAGGAAACTAAGAACACACTCATATATCTTAAATAGATCATGTTAAACACCTATTTATACTCTTCAATTGATGATGACCACCTTTGTCTACACTCTTCACCTCTAAACTTTCTCAAGTTGCTTCTAGGACTAACTCACTCAAACTACCTCTTCTAGGCTCATCAGGTTCAATGACCTATGTGTCCTCCTACAATAACTTGATTAGACAAATAGTAATGATACTGTTCACTATTTTTTTTCCTTAATTACTTGTACCTTCTCTTTCAAAATTTCTCTACTTCACTTGAATCCACACTTTTACAACTAACATAATTAGTCCAATTAGACCTTATTCTTATACCACTCTCTTCTTTTAACCCATATTAGTCAGACATGATGCTTTATATATTTTTTATACCTTTAAAATATTTCCTCATAAATTTTACATGTAATAACCACACACTCCTTATGTTTGCCAATACCTCATTATCCCCAAACTACTATTAGGTCTTGGTGAGACCTAAAACAATTAGGCCTTCATACTCACACGTTATATGTGAGACTAATTAGACCACCTTCATCCTTTACCAATGATTAAAACACATAAAATATTTCTTTAATATCCTCTTTATCAATATCATATGCATCCATGCCACTTGGAACACTAACTCAACACTTGAACCTACCAATTAGGTCTCCTTGCTCTTTAGGCCTTCATACACATAAAACATAGTCTCAAACATATGAAGAAAAAACTTAATTATTTCACATATAAATATGATTATATCACATGGATGAACCATTTAGGACATATTAAACACCTCCATGTTTTATAGACACTTTAACACAAGCTCTAAGCACTAAAAACAACTTTTACTACAACATGGTCACTCAATTTGCCAGTGCATTCAACAAACATAGTCAACTTATAAGTAATTTTTCAAATTAAAGATGGATTTTTAAGACCTAAAAAATCCTCATAGATAGTATTAATTGAGTATAAAATACTCTCTAATAATTATTTCATCTTAAAACATAAAAATACTATCAAGAACAACTCAATTATTCTTCTCGGGTCACTTGCAAAACATGGTCAAACACATAGTCAAATTTAGAGCTTAATATCTATAACTCTATGAATATTAAAATATTATAATAAAATTATATAGATTAACCTTAAATTATTCTTCAAATTTTATTTATACATCACCTTCAAATTCATCTTAGATCAAAATATATTAACAAAATACTCAACACTAGTTTTTCCCTTTGCTAATTCAAATGCCAATGGTCACTATTCAAAGCAAAATATCTGACACTTGTCATCATCTCATGCTCCATAAAATATATATAAATTAAAATAAATTTATCTCCTTATAACTCTCATAACTTTAACTCTTTAACTCTCATCATGATCATTGATCATGCTTTCATGATTTAGACGCTTGGCACCTTCGCATTCATTTTGAACACATTCCTATCAATTCCCACTCTTGCACCACTTGGTAGTCCCATGTGCCTTATGAGAATTGAATATTTGAATTGAAACACACCATATATATACATATTCATGAACACCCATGTACCATTTATCTTCTATCAAATCATCATGATTGAGAGACATGTCATTAACACATGCAATCTCAAGATCTTTGACTAATTGACTTAATAGACAATATTGGATCACTATCTGACAACATAACACACTCCATTAGATACTTATCTATCAAATTATATTCTCACCATTAGATATTAATCATCTAATTAAACACTCACTGTAGATCTTTGATATCACAAAATTGGCTAAGTATGGGAACTTAGTAAACTACTTATCTATCAAATTATATTCTCACCATTAGATATTAATCATGTAATTAAACACTCACTATAGATCTTTGATATCACAAAATTGGCTAAGTATGGGAACTTAGTGAACTCTATCTGAGAATCCAACTTTTCACTATTATAACTTTTGCTATGCTCAATGTCTAAACCTAAAATTTAAACCAAATGATAAAATTTAATATGATAATCCATCCATGTATAAAATTTATCCTAAAACATTCATACGTGTGAAATATGACATCATTAAACTGTTTACTTAGCCTTATCTACCAAGATGACTACTTGAACCTAGACACTCATATGACTACTTTGATGAATTCATTTCACTTCCATAATAACTCTAAGAACTCATAACACCCCATAGGTTCTCTAAAACATTTCCATACCATCAATATATCAAACATAACTTATTTTTCATTAATGCACTAGTATCTCATTCTCTCTTTGACATTAATGATAACTTAACATCAATAACCATGCTCAATAATCTCTCCTTTTATCATTGATGGCAAAGCACCCATAGAATGACTTCTTAGTCATTTTAAATCCTTCATTCTAATCTTTCTCCCCCTTTAAAATTAATGCTAAAGGATATCTTCCTTAATATGCCAACTTGATCATTGACATGAAAAACTACTCATAGCACTTAAAAAGCTCCCCCTAACATCAATTTCTATCTCATGTCATTTGTTCTTTGACATACACCAATCTGAACATGGGATTCTCTGATCCTTAGACTTATCTACCTATAAAAATCACAAGCTGTCTTTGATTATGTATGAATATTCAATAGCTTTTCAAAACATATGACTTGGTTTGATCAATTCATCATATTAATCTTTTTGAATTCACAACTATAGTAGAATTCTTCATATCTCCACCATGACTGGAACATCTCACATATGTTCCCCTTCACATCATGCATAGTTATTCATGCCTTTCAAACTATCTAAGTTATCTCCCCCTAACTCCATGCTTTGTCTTTCTTGTAAAGTGTCTTCTTGAATTCTAGATAGAGACTCCCTAACCCATAAAGTCCTAGAATAATGTGAAACTAGGAGTTGCCCATAACTCCTCATATTTCTTCTCCTCCTTGGTTATATGAAATTGAGTGTTCTTCTTCTTCTTAGGCTTAAGAGAAGCAATATGATCATCCACTAAAATATTCTTCTTTTCTTCTAAGATTGGATTAAAAACATATGGAGAAAACAAAGATTCATGACATACCTTTTCAACTAAAGAAAGAACCTCATTAATGGGCATTGACAACTAATGTTTTTTGCATGAAACTTTCTCAACAATAGTAGCATGTTCTTTTGGATCCATACATCCCTCAGAACAAGACTTAATTATCACTTTGGTATTTTCCTTAAGCTTGACTTGAACTAACTTTTGATTCTCTTTTTCTATTTGGATAGATGACATAATCTCTTGACAGTCTTGAACCTTCTTCATTTTTTATTCCTCTTTTGCTTTAACAAGAAATCCACCTTGATCTTTCAGCTCAACTAAATTATTTTTATTGGTTTTTACTTCCTTAGGTTTCCATACCAAGGATTTAACTTTCTTGATCACTCTAGGATGTCCATACACCTTATTATGACTTGAGAGCTTGATTATACAATATATTTCAATATGACCAAATTAATGACAACTCAAACAAATAACATCTTCTATCTTAGGTTCATTATGCTCAAGCTTGACTATATTATGTCTTCATACCTAGATTAGTCATTTACCATTCATTCTAGGGTAGAATCTAGAAATATGTCCCATGTCATGACAATTATAGAAGACTACATTATCCATACCTCTAATGACCAATAGTTATTCCTTTTAAAATTTATTAGCTTATGACTAAAAATATTACATGAAAAATAATGACCATGAAATGAACTTTCATACCTTATAGCATTTGGTTGCCTAATTAATATTTTTACCTTCTTATCTTGAGCTGACCTTTCTTTCTCTTTCTCAGTCTTATTTACCTTGATAACAAATTTATCATGCTCATCCTTCAATGAATCTAGATTGGTCTTCAATTGAATACTCTTATCCTCTTTATCTCTCATACTTGAACTTTCAGCCTCTAACTAAATTTTTAGATCTTGGATAATCTCCTTATCCCTTTTAGATTCTTTAGCCATGTCATCCTTCAATCTACACTATTTATCTTCAACAATATTTATATAATACAGATTGGACTTCAACTCATCATGTTCACCTTATTTTGAACTCAAATTGGCATTTATCTCTTCTAACTGAGTTTTGAGATGTTTGCATTATTCCTCTTTTAAACTCAGATTTGTCTTTGTAAGCCTTAATTGATCTTCAAGGTCCTTCATGGTCATCTTGTATTCTTTAAATATTTCACTTAATCTCTCAAACTTGGTTTGAAGATTACTAATCATTTCTCTATGTTTCATGACCTATTCATTAATCTTCTCAAGCCTCAACTCATGTTCATCATCCTTTGAATTAGAATTACCATTGATCTCAACTCTAGATTTTCATTCCTCAACTACTTAGTCATCTTTGTAATTTGGATCACCTTCAAGTGGTTAAACTTGCATAAATGGTCCTTCTTGGATACTAATTATTAGAGGTACAATTACTGAGAGGGGGGGGGTGGTGAATCAATGATGCTAGATATTTAATCCAATTCCAAACCTTTTAAAACCTTAACCATTCAACACATACAATCATGAAGCATACACATCATTCATAATAATGAACATGGAAGATAAAACAAGATCAAGCATAAAACACATGATATATGTGGGAAACCCTCTTAGGGGAGAAAAACCACAAAAAACTATAATATGGACTACAATAATTTAATAAAAATATCCAAAATTTATACCAGCACCAACTGATCAAAGAATACCCATCCCTTAGTTTAGTGAGACACCAATACGACAAGGAGCTATTGCCCCTGTCTAGTTGAGCACCCACAACAACTAGACATTTAATAAGATTTATCTTGAAAAGAGGAAAAAACCCCATAGGAAACTAAGAAACCGCTCAAATGACTTTAAAAAATAATCTTAAACACCTATTTCTACTCTTTAATTGATGATGGCCACTTTTGTTTGCACTCTTCACCTCCAGACTCTCTCAAGTTGCCTCTAGGACTAACTCACTCAAAATGCCTCTTCTAGGATCATTAGGTCCAATGACCTATGTGTCCTCCTACATAAAATTGATTAGAAAATTATGAATTATCTTATTCACTCTCTTTTTTTCCTCAATTAACTATACCTTCTATTTAAAAGGTTCTCTACTTTTTTTGAATCCACACTTTTACAACTAACACAATTAGTCCAATTAGACCTTGTACTTATATCATTCTCTTACTTTAACCCATATTGGTCAACCAATATGATTTAAATATTTGATATAAATTTTAAATATGTACTCATACATGTTACACCACACACTCCTTAGGTCAGCTGATACCTCATTAGTCCCAAACTACTATTAGGTGTTGGTGAGACCTAAAACAATTAGGCCTTCATACTCACACATTACATGTGAGAATAATTGGACCAAATTCATCCTTTAAAATTATTTTAACACATAAAATATGTCTCTAATATCCCCTTTATCACTCTCATATGTTTCCATTCCACTTGGAACACTAACTCAACAATTGAACCTATCAATTAGGTCTCCTTGCTCTTTAGGCCTTCATACACAAAAAACATAGTCTCAAACTTATAAGGAAAAAATTTAAGTATTTAAAATATAAATATGATTATATAACATGGGTTAAACCTTAAGGAAATTTTAAACACCTCCATGTTATTTAGACACTTCAACACAATATTTAAGCATTAAAAAGAACTCTCTCAAATTGACCACTCAGGCTGGTCACATATAATCAAAATATAGTTATACTATTTTGAATTTTAATATTTTATAAAGGTAATATAATGACATACAATAATTTATAATAATATTTATATAATTATATAATTATATAACATACTAATACACATTTTATTTTTCAATTCTTCTTAGAACACCTTTAAATCACTCCTGCAATATGGTCACTCAATCCGCCATTGCATTCAAAAAATATAGTCAATTTATAAGTAATTTTTAAAAATAAATATGGATTTTTAAGACATAAAAAATCCTAATATATAGTATTAATTTAGTATAAAATAATATCTAATAGTTAGTTCATCTTGAAATATAAAAATACTATCAAGCACAACCCAATTATCCTTCTTGGGTCACTTGTAGAACAAGGTCAAACACATAGTCAGCCTTAGAGGTTAATATATATTATTTTAAGAACATTAAAATATTATAATAAACTTATACATATTCAAATTTAAGTTCTATTAAACTTTTATTTTTACATCACCTTAAAATTCATCCTAGATCAAAAGATATTATCAAAATACTCAACACTAGTTTTTCCCTTTGCTAATTCAAATGCCAATGGTCATTGTTCAAAGTAAAACATCTAACACTTGTCATCATATCATTATCCATTAAATATATATAATTTAAATAAATTTATCTCATTATCAGTATCCTAACTTTAAATATTTAATTCTCACCATTAATCATTAATCTACGCTTCCATGATTTAGGCACTTGGCACTGTCATGTGCCTTCTGAGCAAATTGTTGTCAGTCCGTGCTCTTGCACCGATTGGTAATCATGAATGAATTATTATATTTGAATATTTTAATTTAATCAAACCATATATATCCATATTAATTAACACCTACATACCATTGATCTTTTTTTAAATCATCATGAATGAGACATGTCATTAACACATGTAATCTCAGGATCTTTGACTAATTGACATAATACACATCATTGGAACATTATCTAAAAATATAACACACCATATTAGATACTTATATATCAGATTATATTATAACCATTATATATTTATCATCTAATTAAACACTCACTTTATATCTTTGATATCACAAAATTGGCTAAGTATGAGAACTTAGTGAACTTTGTTTGAGAAGCTAACTTTGCACTATTATAACTAAAATTTGAACCACATGATAAAATATAATAGTAGAATCCATACATGTATAAAAATTATCTTAAAACATTCATATGTGTGAAATATGACATCATCAAACTACTTACTTAACCTTGTCTACTAAGATGACTACTTGAACCTATACACTCATATGACTACTCATATGACTTCCATAATAACTATAAGAACTCATAACACCCCATAGGGTCTATAAAAAATGTACATATCATCAATATATAAAACATAACTTCTTTTTCATTAATTCACAAGTATCTCATAATCTCTTTAACATCAATGACAACCTAACATCAATGACCATGGTCAACAAAAGACTCTATGAAATATATCATCATGGATAAAGGCATATGTAAGTACATATAAGATAAAAAATTATAATGAAAAATGCTCATCAAAACATATAAATTGAGTATCAATATCAAAGAAGTAGATACCCCCAATGTCTACATGACATGAGTAAAGGGAAAGCCTAACACTCTAAATAGGAATAGATCATGTAACTATGTATGCCTCTATCACACTAAAGTAGAAACATGACACAAATGTATATGTAAAAATAACTGATATGCCATCCATCAACATGGGACTAACACATAGATGCCAAGGAGCCAATAAAACACATTCAATTTTTTTTTATTTTTTGAAGGTTTTTTATTTTTTAGTATTTTTGTAATATTTGAAGAGGAAAGATCATCCTATGATCTCATCCAATGTATGGTCATAGGGATCTCCCCACTTATATTTTGGTGTAATAAATTGGTTGTATTTCCAAAGAACATGTATAGGTGTAATATCTATCAATGTAGTATCTTTGATGCTATGTGTATGTATAATGGGAATATGATGCTGTGAATTAGTAATATAAGGAATAAGGGTTTATGGGACCCATATTTGTGTGTTATTTGGTTATTTTGGAATAATAATAGTAGAAACATGTTTAGGTTCTCTAGATGTTTGAATATGGTTCATAATAGAAGATGATGATTTCATGGAATCCACTATATTTCTATGATGTAATGGTTTGTCAAGTACTAGCCACCTAGTACATGGGATTGAATGTTGCTTACCCTTTTTCCATGGACTACCCTTTATATGTTTGATAATTAGCTTCTTATTTATAAATTTTTATTTTTCAATAGGATGCTCATATTAAATTCTAAAAAATTTAATTATCTAATTGGAATGAATATATTTAACACACCCATTCACTATATAAGGTATTGATCAAAGTGTATGGATCCAAGGTCTTCCCAATAACATATAAAATATTCCTATGGAAGGTATAATTAAAAAGGTATTAACCACATATGTGGGACTAACCTATAGAGGTAGTTAAATCTCACTAAGAACCTTCGAGGAGGTCCCAACAAATTCTCTAACTGATCTAGTAGAAGGATGCAAATCATGATGAATATCACATAGATACACAAGTAATTTCATGGTGAAATTTTTTTCACTTACACTATTATTAATCATAACAATGTGTATAGGCTGGTGATACATTAATGCTTGAATTAATAAATAATGAAGATCAAATCATCATCCTTAACCTCATTATCATCGAAAGTAATAGAATGTCTTTGAACCATAAGAGGGGTATGCTATGTATATGTACCCTATAATAAAATAAAATGTGTGATAATAATGTGATATAGGATGATGTAAATTATATGCCATTTATACTTTGGTTCATTCTTATAATGATCTTACAAAAGATTGTTCAATATTTTTTTGTTTTTGGTGATCACCAAGTGGTGAACCTGATTCCTTTGGGGGATCATCAAATG